>BQNB010091438.1:0-25000 GCA_026074375.1 Tanacetum coccineum
AAACACAAAAGTAAGAAGGGGTGGTGGATGTTTTTTAAGGTTTAATCTTATCCATTAAATAAAATAAATCTTAGATTAATCCCTATCATTAGATTAAACTCAAATGGATGGTGGAGATTTGTCTCTTAATATGTGAGGAAAAATTGATATGCAAATAAACTTTTCTCATATATATATGTATATAATCCAGATCGATTGAGAAGGTTTTATTTTGAGAATATTGAGAAGGTTTTCAAAAAATGATAGATTTTTAACTTTGATTCAAGTTTTTCAAGCGTAAAACTCATTTTAATGTGATTATAAATCAAAATGTGTAAAAAAAATTCAAATAAATGTTAAAAAATCTCTCGTTTTTGCAATATAAGTAAATACTAAATCTTCTATATAAATTTAAGAATCATTCCATAACTCGATTTTGGCAATGATTTGTGAATCAAATTTGTGATATATAACTTTGATTCACTATTAAATGATGTTTACTTGTGAATCAAATCAAAAAATATGAATCAATTTGCTCAAACGTAGATTTCTCAATCTTCTCAAAATAAAATCCTTCTCAATGGAACCGGAGCATATATATATATATATAGTGACCGATATGTGAAGGAGGAATAAATTGGTAACTACAATCATTTATGGGTTTGTGGTTTGTTTAGTGACTAGCAACCATGGGACTTAGACTTTTGACTTATGTATAATATGTTCTCATGATACACCCTCTCATAAAGAATCTCATGCCTTATTCATACCCCTAATTAACCCGAAGCCTAGACGTTAGAACCCAATAAAAGACCTCTTTAGATGTGTACACTTGGTGCTTATGCCCCATCGGATTTGTTTTGTTTCTTGTACAAGCCTATGGTAATAAATTTGGTCACGACCGAGCTATGAGTTTGATTTATCTTATATACTCCACTACCTAAATAAATGAGTGTTGAGTGAATTATACTTTATTCTCTTTCGTGAGGTGTTTAGACATGTTTATCAAGCAAGAAAACCTTCGGGTATTGTCAAACATCTCAGTTTTTTCACCAAAAGCTTAAAACGATGAATCTTATCTCGTACTCGTACTTGGTAGATTTGCATCGCATTTTTCTAATCATTCTTGTGCACCATGTGGATTTTATTTTTCTTTAATTCTAAATTTTCTTGAGGACAAGCAAACTCTTAAGTGTGGGGGTGTTTGCGTCTTTTGCGCTTATTTATTAAATAAAACCAATTTTTTTTTGATATTTTCACTAAAAAGAAAAAAAATCTTATTTAGGCATTTTCTTTCTAAATTTCTTTTCCTAGATTTGCTTGAGGGAAAGCAAAGTTTAAGTTCAAGGAAATTTGATAACGCTCAAATTGAGTATGTTTTTAGTAGCGTTATCATGGTTTTTGTATATGTTATTTGGTTAATTTAATGTGTTTTTGCTACTAATATTGCACAAAGTTGGATTTATATGTTTGTATCTAGCCAAGATTAAGAAAGTGAAGAAAAGACCAAGAAAAGAGAGAAAAATGAAGATTTGTGCATGTACAAAGAATTCCCGCTAAGTACAAGACCCGTTGAAGCATTATTGGATTAAGAATAATAATTTCGGGCACAAGAACAAGTGTTTTTGATGAAACAAAAGTCATACAAGTCAACCCGGTCGAAGGAGAAGCAACCGGGAGGACAAAACGAGAAAAAGATAAAATATTGTGTAGGAAGTGAGGAGGAGCCGTCCAGCTTGGTCGCGAAGCCGGTTAGCCTGGATGCAAAAACCACGAGGATCCGCCCAGCATGCAAAGTAGCCGCCCCGCCTCATGAATCTGGCCTTTCCAAATTTTACTTAAGTGAGCATTTGAGTGCCATTATGCTCGAAGTCCGATCATATACTCCTAATTATTCATTTTTCTGGAACTTTCATGAACCTTGGAGGCCAAAGAGTGCTCAATTATATATACAACCATTGGAGCCATCATTCTTAATACATTTCCATACTTTTCTCTTAACTAATTCTTTCCACCATCACACACACCTCTCTCCTACCACCGCCACCATTTTCTAGAGTTGTTGGCGGGTTGGTTCAACCCTCATCTCAGTTTACATGGCTTGGACAAAGATGAATCAATCGAACAATCCATCCATCTCCATCAATCCTTGTTACCAAACACTCTTACCCTTTGTTACTAGTTTTAGTGGGAATTTCTAAAAGTTGTGGGTTGTTATATTAGTCCTATTTGGCGTAGTATTGTGCTTTGGAACATGGGAGGATTCATGTGTGAATCCTAGGACTTTGTATTACATCTTATGAACTTTGGTATCTTCTCTTTTGATAATATTCATGTTTGGTTTCTTTGATTATGTTGATGATGGATATTTGATTGTGTTGATTCTTTGCTTCTTGTTGTGTGATTTATGTCTTAATACATGTTTGGATCATATGAAAACTTGTGATAAAGGGATGTTTGGATTTTATTAGTGTTTGTTTGGATTATGATGATACCATCGTATTTGGTTAAAATGGATCTTGTTGTTGTTTATTGTTTTGGTTGATCATTATTGAGTCTATAGGTCGAAAGAATTCTCAATAGTGGTTGATTTCAATTCATTAATCGACAAGTGATTTGGTCTTGTGCTTTGTGACGATTGTGCAAGATAATTAACGTAGCACATCTATGTGCAACTGAGTTGTCCAGCAAGTATAAGTTAATAGAGGTAGAGCAATAGTGGACATAAGAAGTCAGATATATACGTTAGTGCTTTGGGGTATGCTAATAGTCCGACAATGAGAGTCGTTAAGTGAATCATGTAGATGGAGTCTCTAGTATCTGATCTTCTTCATAGTAACAAGTGTGAGAAGCGGAGAGTACACCATTGAAACGCGGATACATCATCGCGCGACATGTCGTGATAGGTGTAGATAGGGATGTGCATGATGTAAAGCGGTGTGTGGGAGTTTAGATTAATGTCGAAAGGAGTCTTTTGAATATGTGTGTTCTAATCATCTTTCAAGTAAATGGAACGTAACAATCGATAACATCGAAGTCTATAGGTCGAAAGGATTCTTTGTTGTTGTTGGTTTAGGCATAAGGCTCATGACATAACCCCTTGATTGAGACTTATGTATAATTGATTTATAAGACACTTAGACTATTATTATTGATTCTATAGGTCGAAAGGATTATCAATGATAATATGTTTTCCAAACTAAACATTCTAATATTCATGTGATCATTTGTCCAAACATGTATGTTCTTTGTGTGCTTGTTCTCTTATTGCTTTTCTTGGTGGTTTGATCCGTGACAATCATAACCACCGCCTTGTTACTTGCTTGAACAAACAAACACCACTCGAGTGCAATCAAGTCCCTTAGGACGACCTCGGCTTACCACACAAAACTAGCTACACACGATAGGGTCATACTTTCCCGAATGTGTTCTTAGCTTAATCTTGATAATCCTTGTTATAAATTTAAAACTAGTAGTCGCGAGACACATCAGAAACGTTCTTCAATTATTAAAGCACCAGTAAAAGCTTGAAGATAAGCAGCTTCATCTTCACGAATAGTAGCATTAAACGGATCAGAATCAAGGGCTTTTTGAGCCTCATCAAGCTCATGACCCAAGTGCTTAACCTTTTCGTGTAAGTTCCCTTGATCATATAGAAGTTTACGAAGCGGCTTTTTAACCACTTTAAACATCCAAAAACCACTAACATTTGTCTTTCGACCATCATGAATCACCTCTTTAAACCGCGTATTATGAACCAGAATATTAGATTTAATTTGAATATTATGAACCAGAATAAAAATTAACTAAAACTACAGGCATAGATTTAATTTGCAGTATATTCGAAATTAACACTACTACAACCATAATCATAATATTTATTTAATTTGCATGTTTTCACTCGTTTTCGCACGTTATCGCTCGTTTTTGCACGATTTCTAAGTTTTTTGTTCTCGCTCGTTTTGGCACGTTTTTGCTCGTTACCGCACGTTATTCTACGTTTTCACACGTTTTTCTACGTTTGCGCACGTTTTTCTACGTTTTCGTGCGTTTTCAGACGTTTTCGCTCGCTTTTGCACGTTATCACTCGTTATCGCACGTTTTTCTACGTTTTCGTTCGTTTTCTCACGTTTTTGCACGGTTTCGCTCGTTTTTGCACGGTTTTACTCATTTTTGGATGCACCTTTCTACGTTTCCATACTTAAATTTACATTTTCGTTCATTTTCATTTTTTTTCTATGTTTTCTACTTTTTTATACGTTTGTGTACGTTTTCATACGATTTTGTACGTTAATTGGTAACAAGTGTATGACTTTATAGGTTTTTGTACGGACATAAATGGATAAAAACAGACGAAAATGTATAAAAACAGACTAAACGTGCTAAACATATAAAAACTGACGAAAATAAATAAAAACGAATAGAAGCGGACGAAAACAAATAAAATCGGACGAAAATATATAAAAACGATCGAAACGATCAAAAAAATACAAAAACATATAAAAACGGGTAAAAACATACGAAAACGGACAAAACGTATAAAAAAGACGAAAACGTACAAAAACGGATAAGAGTTGACAAAAACGTTTGAAAAACAGACAAAAACGGATAAAACATACTAAAACTTACAAAAACGGATAAAAATGGACAAAAACGTATATAACCAAACGAAAATGAATAAAAACTGACGAAAACGTTTAAAACGGACGAAAACGTTTAAAACGGACGAAAACGAATAAAACGTACACGAACGGATAAAAACGGACGAAAACGAATAAAACAGAGGAAACCCTATAAAAACGGGCGAAACGTGCAAAAACGGATTAAAAACGTGCAAAAGCGGATTAAAATGTACAAAAGCGGATAAAAAGCGTATCAAAACGTATAAAAATGGACGAATCGATCAAAAACGTATGAAAACGCATAAAAAGGACGAAGGCGGATAAAAACGAATGAAAACGGATAATAACGGACAAAAAACTATAAAAACGGGTGAAAACGTGCTAAAATGGATTAAATCGGACGAAAAAGTATAAAAACGGGCGAAAACTTAACAACGGACAAAAACGTACAAAACGTATAAAACATATTAAAATGGATAAAACGGATAAAAACAGACGAAAACAAATAAAAACGTACTAATAAAATAACGGAATTAAAAACGTATAAACCATAATTTGGACCCACTTCATATTTATTTTGTTAGATAAAGAAATAAGAAGGATAAAAACGATTTTCTGTTTCTATAAAACATTGGAAAAACGAGAAATTCTAAATTTTTGAAAAATATTAGAAAAAAGTGCACTAACAGGTTTCGGATTTTTTCCATTTTCATACGAAAAATTTCCTAAAAAATAGGATATTTTTCTCCAACTAAACACACCCTAATTTCTAAAAGAAGCATTTTTTAAACCAGCTTTCAAATCGACATTGTCAAACTGTCAGTTTCCGGCTTCTTTTCTCAAAACTGCTTATCGGTTCAACAGGCATTTTTTGATCGGAACCGGCTTTGACGAACTAAATTAACTGAGTCAAACCATATACATTTATCATCAATGGATCTGTTTATTGGCGACTTGATTTTGATTTTGGTTAAGCTATAGACATGCCCTATGCCTTTTTTTAAAATTTAACACGAAAGCTTAGTAACTGATACAAACTGACATGTACACCCACAAACTGCATTCTCACAGATAAAAAGTATAAAACAACAAACAACAAATTTAACCCAAATAAAGATTGAAATATGTAAAAGTAAAAAAGTTTGATAATCTAATCAATGTTACAGGATACATTAAATAATTTAACTTAACCCCCAAAGAAAGTAACGCATATCATTCTCTTGATAGATTATACATGTCACCCTCCTTAAAATACAATAAATCAATTGTTGGCGGGATGTAGGTATCGATGGTGAGATACTTGTGATATGGTTACCTCCAAGAACAACCACCAAGCCGAATTACCTCTTCAGCACCATTACTCCTACTAGGAGGCCTGCCATCGGCTGCACCACTCTTTTCAGTGTTCAAGTCGCCATACATGTCTCTTAGCTTGGCTAGGTTGCTGGAAGCTGATGTTCTATCTTTTGTTTCTTCTCTCTTTGGACTAGGTTGATGTTCCGGCCGCACACTTCTGCTTCGGCTACGCTTCTGCTTCTCTCCTACTCGACTCTTCTGTAGAACTTGATTCTCTGTTGTAGTCTCTTCTGCTCATATCCCTGGAACCCTTCGATGTCATAGTCCGGTTCATGCCTACCTGTCTCCGGGTAACCTGGTCCCATCTTCTATCTCTTATCCACTCCCATAGTCTCTGTCTCGGTCTCTCTCCCTCCTTCGTTCTCTATCTCGATCAGGATAATCCCGATCAGGCAAATCACGGCTTTGGCTGCGATGGCGGCTAGGAGACCTCCGTGAATCTTCACCATCCTTTCGATCATATGAAGGCAGTGGAGGGAGAGTACGACGAACTGGAGAGGAATCCCGCGTAGATGCACGATGAGGGGCCCGCTGACCAAAAGAAACCGAAAGTGCAGCTTTAACAGATGGTGGTCGACGAGCCATGTCATCAGACCCACGGGTGGACTCCCCAGTTACCCCACAATGTTTAGTGGGCAGCTTCAGTTTCTCAAGGTTTGCTGTGATTGCCCGCATTACAGGAACAGGTATACGAGGAAAGAGTGTATCAAAGTAGTACTGCAAATAAAAACCAACTCGTTAAGGTTGTAAAAGAGAGTAAAAAACTAAAAAATAGTTAATTCAGAAGATGAAATCAGAAGCATGACTGGCACCTGACCTGCCCAAGAAGGAGGTCCCGTACATAGACGCCCATTGTTGTCATCCTACCATTAGATCCAGGCGAAAACTCCTGACACACACAAAAATAACTATACAAATCAGAACTTTAAACAAATGCACTTATAATTTGCATCAAGTAACAGAAGAAAACTAATGGACCCTGATGCAAAGGATAAAGTATCTCTAATTATGCATACATATGACCGACTTCAAATAAGGCTCCGAGGACCATGGTTAAGTAAGCATCTACCATAAGTAATGCTACCTATGTATATGCTTGAAAGAGTGTTGCCACGGGTCAAACTGGGGACTTGTAGATCTAAAGAACTAAACTTCCAGTTCCATCACAGCCTGCCTTTATTGCCCGAACTCTTGAACGAGCACAAAAGAAACAAAACAGTTAAATGATCCAAGATATCATCAAATAATGAATGATAAAGAAAAGAACACCTACCATACACTGAAAAGAGCACACTGTTACTTCATGTTTGACTATGTTATCCCTACCAGCATTAAGCTTAGAAACGTATAACTGTCTCTCCTCAACAATTTTATAATTAGAAAAAAGTTGTTATACGTAAAAAAGATTTTTGCCTTTAAAATATATTCATAGACTTATAAGGGATAAAAACATAGCATCATTTCCTCAATACATGCAGTAGCCGTCCTGTAACGTCAATACCAAAGATGGCCAACTAATGACCATAATGACATGGATCATGCAATGAGACATCCAATGTGGTGTTTGTGGTTACTACTTGACCCTGGATTAATTTATAAACCTTTGAAGCCTATATGCTTTAACTATGTCTAGACAAGAGTATTGATTATATGCTGTTTCAACTAAAGACAATTCAAACAACTAATCGTGTTTCCCCCAAGTAACCTCTCAGCTATTTAACTCCTATAGGGGGCAAGGGAACTTCCATAGTTTGTATAGTTAATAAGTGCTCATAGAACGTGGTGTTCACTAAGAGAGATTATCAGACTACATATGCACCTAATCAAGTGAAAAAAAAAAGTTCAAGGGGTAAGTGTTCATATCAGTGTCTTATGAAAATATTCATGTTCGGGGTATAGCATATACAGAAGGTCCACGGTGTACACATGACATGCGCAATGTTGAAAAACTTGCAAACTTGTGGCTATGAAATTAAGATGCCATGATAAAGTAAAACCATGAAACAAAGAAAGTACCTCATCATCCTTGACATATGGTTCAAACCATCCCCACAACGTCTTTGGTTCAGCAGCATATCTCAAGTAGAGAAACCCAACCTGCCAAAAAAAAAAGAGACATTAATACCTGCATCTAAATATTTTGCTAAACCATACATTTAACACAGCCGATTATATGAAAAACATAGTTGCGCATCATGCAGAAAATTCATAAAACCTTCAAATAAAACCACCAAATTCTATATTATCATGCATGATCAAAGAGCGAGGAACATGCATTGCAGAATCAAGTCAGGTTCCATTTCTATACTTCGACCATAAGCGACGATGAAGTTGAACCAGTTGATAATGAAACTGAAACTGCAAGTTATTTGACATCAAAACCGAGGGGGGTTGGATATGGTCCGAAGAGCTTGTTGGAACAATGGAGGGAAAATGAGGGACTACGACCCATATGATAACGATATGTATGAAGGTCAGGAAATCCCTGTTGGATATCAAGGTCCGTGGTCGGAAGAAGAAATAGATTTTTTGATGTTATTTTGCGTAAGAAAAGTAAAGTAAAGTAACTCCCAATACCGTCTTCCACGGGTTATGGGTCTCAATACCGTCTTCTAGAGTGTATGGGGGAGGTTGAGATGCAGACAGCCTCACCCCTACCTAAGGTAGAGAGGTTGCTTCCGATTCTACCTTTGGTAGAAAAGGACCTCCGGCCTTGCAAGGAGTAAGGATTGAACCCTTGACCTCTGTCCATAGGCAAGGGTGTTAACCACTTGATCCAAGCCTTGCTATTTATAATTGTACCTTCCTTATGGAAGTAGTTTGCCTGTGTAACGGACTGAGATGTGGGATTCACCCACATCCATTGTACTGAATCGTTTTTTAGAGTAACAAATTTACCGGGAAAACCCTTTACCTAAAAAAGGAGCGCCTTTATACTAAGATATGACCTTGTTCTACTGCCTTAAAACAGTTTCAATATCAGGTAAATTTATGAGTTAGCAAAAAAAAAAACACACATACAAGTTTGCAAACACACACATACTAAAGAGATAAAGGTGGAAAAACTACCAATCATAATGCTCTTGCAAGTTGCAACTGTTGTAAAGAATTAGATGGTATACATTGAAGGTATTACAAATCATTCTGAAATTTCATGTAGTGATTGTGTAAACCTCCTAGCGTTGATGACTCCTTTAAAGATGTGTGGTAGAGAGTAATTGTTCTTATCAATGCTGTACTTAGTTGATTTAAATTGTTGTCTCACAACCACATTCAAATGTCATGAATTGTCCAAATAAGATCAAAAAATTGTAAAGCAGAGCAAGGCTCAACTCACACAAAATATTCATGTGAGGACAAAGTCATTTGTTATGAATAGTTGAATACACCAAAATCTAAAAGTTCATGCTTTTGACTGAGATCAACAATAGGAGAGGAGATATTATGCTTACATAGACACACAGTGCAAACCACCATGAAAGGTCACGCCAATCTTTAGAAAAGGAGAGCTTTAGTCTCGTTTTTTTCTGTGTGGCGGTGTGTCAAAAGGTCGAAAACCACCGTTAAAAAAAAGAACAGAAAAGGAAAGACCTTATAAGAAGAAATGAGAAGAAAGAAGGTGAAGTTGATATAGACGTAAAAAATACTGAGATGTTGTTTGACCTTTACATGACCTACCCTAAGGCTTCCTTGTATTGTTGTATGTCATTATTCACTTTTACTTCTCTATGCCAGCTTCTTTCCAAATATTCCGCTATTTACTTTCTCCAAGATTCTACTTTGCTTAACTTCCTTCTTATCTGCTTCTCTTGGTTCCAATCATCTCCAGTGTTATTTACATGTATCTATATATGCTGCGAACTAGGTATATCGCATCTTGCCCAACCATTGCAAAACAAGTTACATGCTGCAAAACATTCTTAAAGTTTTAAAGAACACTATAAAACCAATCAATAACTCTTATATAATAGCCAATGTAATAACAGTTGCTATAACGGGACTCAACTTAAATCTACTGTGTCTAGATTTGATCAAGGATTATTGCACCTACTAGTTTCGGATGTTGTCTCTGTGTTGCTGTCAAGGCCACATTATAAGCCGTACATTCTTCAATGTTCAAGCTAATCCAGAGCTTCAGTCCTTAACACTGATTTCTGAAATATTACTTTCTGCTTAAGAGCACTTCACTTAGTTGCCGTCTCCCTGAATACTTTTTTGGGTAAAAGCCATTATATACCAAGCTACTTTGCAAATTTTACCGACTTGAAACACTTTTTTACAAATATCCCATCAAACTTTCAAATTTTGTTCCATTATCACAAAGAGGTAACCGGCTACCTGTACTGTTGTATAATTCTTTTCACGTTTATTTTTTTTATATAAAATATCTAGTCACTATAATTTTGTCCACCTGATTCCACTATCTATAAGTCAACTACTATTTAAGTGAACACCGTATTTAGATAAATAAAAGCCTTTGAAACACTTGAAAGTCAAAACCCATACACCAGATTATTCAATAGACTTTCATCTTCCTCTTCACACTTTCTATCTTCCCCACCACCACTGGCCACCCAACTGATACAAAACAACATTATCCACAATCACACCACTCACCATTACCTCTCTTCCCATCAATCACCATCACACCCCACTGCCATCATCCACTATCTCAGATATACTCTGTCGCTACATCTCAACCGCAAGCACACCTGAAACCACCGCCAGCAACACTCAGCCGCTTGCCGCCTCTACGGTAACCAAATCCAACTACCGCTGTCATCATATCCTACACCACCACGTGTGCTTTGCATGTTCAGTTCCCTTTCATATCCCGGTGTGAGTGAAACAAAGTGGATGAAGATTTGGGGATATTGTGAGAAAAAAAGTGGGAGGGAGGGATATCTTAACTTGCAATAATTTCTTTTTGTTCATAGACAAATAAAGTGGGAGGGAGGAACTATACACATAATATTTTCTTTTTGTTACCAGACAAACAAATGGGGATATGAAGATTTGGGGTTACAAACCAGACCTGGTAACAAACTGGGTCTAAAGATTTGGGGTTGAAAGTGGGGCTGAATTCGGTGAATAAAGGGTCTGAGAATAAGCTGATTGATGTGAAGGATTTGGAGACGTGTGATTTATTTGATGGAGAGTGGGCGAGGGATGAGAGCTATGAGATGAGAGTTAGTGACAGATGAGAGATGAGAGTTAGTATGATTATGTTAATGAATATTGGGAATTTTGTGTGTTTGGGGAAGCTGCTCATATAAAAATTCAGAGAAGAAGACAAGGGTAATTTAGTCATTTCAGTACAAGGGTAACCATATAGGTGTAATTTACTGAAATCCACATGGAAATTATAAAAATTCAGAGGGAAGAAGACAAGGGTAAAAGTTTTGCCTTACAATTTCATAGTCTAGTTGTGGACTTGTGCAGTGACGTGTTGAAAAGGTTTTGCAATAAAAAATCACATGTATTTTAGACAGCTATAAACCTCTATCCCACTACTGATTTCTTACCAGATCCTAATGTTTTTACTCAAAACAAATAGTAAGAAAAACAACAAGGCATCACGGCAATAAGATAATGGGTATGCTTTTTATACTGCCCTAATTATGATCATTCATGTATCATATAGCAAGTGCAAACTATATAGTGCTATTATTATAATACCTAACAACCAAAGGAAAGCATCAAGCAAAATAATGTCGACTAACACAAATATATTATATTCAAAGAGGTACTAAACAAATATTTTGTAACTTACCGCTCGAATGTATGGAGAATCCGGATGCTTCAGCAACCCGTGCATCTGTTTCACTGTAAGCTTCATCGTAAAAAACTTATAAAGAAGACAGAACGCGGTAGAAGGCCCACGACAATTCCCAGTCATCCACGGCTCCACATGATCCACTTGATTATATATCTCATCAATCACCTCATGATACGTTTTGAAACGGTAAAGCTCTTTAAAGTAATCAGATGAAAGGATATTCATGCAAAGAACCCTCTCCAACAGTTGATCGATCGGCTTAATAGGTATCTCCATATCTTAAAGTCTTAAACCACACTATCACCCCCTTATTATCCAAAGGTCACCTCTTATCAACTTTATACTCCACTTACACCAACAAAACTCTCATCCCTGCCATCAATACACAGAAAAAGGAGGAATCAACGATCACAAATATATTAAAAAAAAAAGTAACCAGTAAAAGGAAGTAAAATTTCTGAACTTTTAGTCTTAATTTCCAAACATCTAGCAAAATTAACCACTGGTATTAAATTTGCAAAAACGTCCACAATTACTCATCTTTACATGACAATAATCTATAACCTACTACTTTCATTTATATATATAGAAATCATAACAGTTATGGCAAGCATAAATTCTTTTAACTTTTCACTTAACTTGTCAGCATAAAAGTAACTCTAAAAAACTTACCACTAACTAATATTCAGTAGACACAATCCAACACAACTTTCATCCATAACACTCAAACACATTAAGAAGTATTTAATGAGATAGAGGTAACAGTTATAACGAGCATTCATTTTTAAGATTTTCAATTAATTTCTCAAATTAACCATAAATAATAATAATAATAACTACACCATCCAAAAGTATTCATATTTACATGACATTAATGAAGTGTAGGCCAGTAACGCACTAGCAAAAAATATGATAAAACGTAATCAACTTTCAAACTGTCTGCAACAATAGTGATATTTTACGAATTACATGTTGGGATGTATCAACATGTAACTAGATGATAACACAAAAGTTACTAAAGTTGCAAAGAAAACTGAAAGCCTCAGTGGCGGAGACAAAAGGGGGTTTTTAATACATCGGGTTATTTTTGTAATTTAATTCGTAGTGTAGTTTCTAAAAGTTATCAAACTTTGGCCCCTCGGCCCTGTGAAAGCTGATTGCCTTGTAGCACTAATTATTTTGGTAGTGTGTTACAAGAATTACAAATTCGACTAAAATTTGCAACCATTTAATGCGATAAACCCTGACGATGATAATCTATAACAACAACCTTGGGTTAAAATCACAAATTTATTTCAATTATTAGAGTATTAAATTACAAATGTAGTTATAGAATTTACTAGAAAGCCGTAGGCCAAATCTTAATACTAAGTAGCACATTACTAAAAATAATAATAAGCAAAAAAACCTTGCAACGATGACCAATACATGAAAAAGAAGAATTGCATATTGACTTTTTATCATTGCTACGGTGTGTTGATGTTATGTGTACGTGGTAGTAATTGATAACTTTATTCAATTTCTAAACATATAACATGATTAACTATTAAAAAAAATAACAAGTTCAATTAACAGAATAACATAAAAGATATCGAAAATTAAGAGTATTACCTTATTATAGTTGTGTTAATTGAATTGTTGAATGATTGATTTGAAGTGTTTCGAGACCTAACCCTAGAACTCGAATCTGGCTGGTTATATTAATATTTACAAATTTAATCGGTTTGTTTGTTAAAAATAAAAAATATATATGGGTTTGACCCGAATAGGTTTGGGCCCTTTCCATGTTTTTGTTAAGTTTTTTTAAGCACGGCCGAAAGAAGCTGATAGTTATCTCTAGAAATACGAAATAATATGATATCTTTTACTAGTAAAAGAAAACAAAAAGTGAGGACTTTTGCATTTAAAAAAAAAGAATATTTCCTTATTAGGTATGATGCTTCTAATTTTTTATTGATTTTGAATATATGTTTAATTAAAAAGCTTAAATATTTTTAAATTTGGCATTATTTGGTGAAAATCTCGATGCGAGGAAAAAAACACATAAAAAATATATAAGGCAAATTTATAAAAATACACAAACTTAAAAAAAGATGGAGAGGTAATTAATAAAACATTATGGTTTAATTTTGAATAAATTAATATAAGTTAAGTATAAATAATTAAATTATACAAATTTTCTAATAACTTTAAGAAAATCAACAATAAACCCCTTAAAACTTTCATAAAACAAATAAACAGAAATACATAAAAAAATATATATATATATATATATATTATATATAAATTAAATATATATAAATATATATATATAAATTTAAAAATAGAATACAGTACAAGCCTCGGCTTGCATCTGGGATTAAGCTATTATACATGAAAGGGAATGAGATATCTACACATAGGAAAATTTATTCATGCACAAAAAATATAACTTAGGGCAGGGACTAATGAATGCCCTTAGTAGAAATTTTTATCCTCTTTTATTCTACCCTAATTAACGTGACTCATTCTTATGCATAATCCGATTTAGTTACGGCGTTAGCTACTCCACTACCACCCACTAATCATCACTGATTTGTATGTATTTGATTTATTTATTATTTCTTTCGCATGAATTAATCAATAATCTTTACCACTATAATCTACTAATCGTCGAACATACAAACAGGATGTAATGATTTATCATACCAATCTATATATACATATATATATATATATATAAATATAAAATATAAGATGTTGTGAGTGTGTGTGTGTGTGTGTGTGTGCGTGTGTGTGTGTGTTGTGATCTATAAACAGAAACTAACACTCGTGCTAGATCTTATTATGCTTTAATTGGGTTACTTTCTGTTATTTGTAGTTGATCTGCGTTCTCTTTTTGGGCCCTATATATTCTGTCGTATCTTATTATTGTTGATACTGCTTTATGTTGAAACTTTTATGTATATATGTTCTTCACTATAGGGGTTTCTGCTTCAAGTTTGAGAAAACAAGTGTGATCAAAGACTTGTAACTTAAACACTAACCATAATTTTTACATGCGCTAACTTCTTTCAATCTTCTAATTCAAATTCAACCCTCTGTGCTCACTCTTATCTTTTTACACCTTCTCGTAGACCACATGGCGTCCACTATACGAAGATCAAGGCGGTGAGAATGTGCATCATGATTTGCATGTGAAAGGGTTAGTGTTGGTGAAGGTTTATAATTGTTTGATCATCATGTTTGTCCTAACTTTTGCTTCAAAAATGATTATGATTTAAAACAAGACCAGCATGTTAACAATGGCTGGTGACCAGGTGACCAAAGTCCCCAAAACAATAGCCCCCAAAAAAACCAGAGGCGAAAAAAAAAAAATCCCCCCCCCCACTATATCGTGATTGCAGAAACATTTTTTGGTTATTTTCTATCGCACCAAACGTAATAACCAGTACCTTTATGAAACTAGCAGCAAATTAAGAGATGATCAAAGAAATTAGGTTTCTCACGAGCAAGTGCTTCACGTTTCTGTTAACAAATCATTCATATGAAGAAGAGTACAGTTATACATGTCCTGTAACAGATGTCAATATGCAAGACAAACAAAACTACATAAATGATATTAGAATCAAAATAACATGGGATACAAAAAAACTAAATGTCTTGTAAACAAAAAGTGAGTTATCTCAAATCTCAATGCTATCTGGGCATGAAATCTTGCCTCGTCATATGCACTTTCAATTTATATCAATGTATACAATAGTTGTTAAATATATACACGGAAATGGGAAAAAAAGTGACTGACAAGTAAAATTAAAATGGAGGGCTCGCTGGAAGTTATTAGAATAAAACTCAAATGATATAGAAATAAATATAGGAGGGGCATAACTGTCTATTAATAAAAATATTTATGTGCATTGATCAATTTCTTATGTGTAAATATCAATTCCCTTCTTGAAAAGGATGCATGAAATAAGGTGTAAACACGCAAACTTTACTTTACTTTACTCTGTAACGTCTTGTCATCTTATCGTTTGTTTATTCTTAAAGAAAAATATATAAAAATTACATTCAACCATTCAAATATTTCAGATATATTAACATTACTCTAAGGGGACGTTTGGTTTGAGGGCGTCGGTATGAGGAATGGGTATGTGGAATGATTGTTTATGTTGAAAGGTTTCTGGATACCAAAAAGCAAGGGTTTTCTCAAACCAAGCTCAGTGTGTCGGTATGGAGAAACCATTGCCATATTTCCTCAAAATTGATGCCATATGATCCACAGATTAAAAAAACCTCTTTATTTCTTATAAATTTAACATTCGAACAAAGAAAATATGCTATGATCGAGACAAAATACTCGGCATCGTCTCTCGTCGTGTTGTTGTACCTGCTGCTACCGTATCTTCATTATCAACATCATCGTCGTGAATCTATTCCACTGAGCATGTTGAATATTGAATAAACCCCGTGAGAGATATGTATTATTGATAGGGTATTTATAATGTAAGCTAGAACATACTAGAAACCCTAATGGACCAAACCCACAAACGGGCTTGGGCCATATTTATCATCTAATACTTTCCCCACAGTCCGAGCGGCGAAATCGGGAAAGCTCGGACTGGAGTAGTAAACTAGAAAAGAAAAAAAACATTAACGTTATAAAATCATAACTTGTTGATGAAGGCATCCGAAAACGATCTTCAAACAGCAACAAAATCAAAGCGTCACACACGAACAGTTGTTGAAGAAATCCGCCAACATGCGGAGACAAATCTTCAAACCTGAAATTTACAAATAGTATAAGTATTACTAGAAAAGAAAAAAACATTTTTTTAGGTAAAAGGGAAAAGATCCCCGGTAAAATATATTACACCAAAAAAAGCAGTTAAAGGACAATGGAATGTGGCTGAGATACCACAATAACCTTAAGCAAAAACTTGAACAACCACTAAGCCGTGTGTGACATGCCACACCATGACCAACTAGCTAAATACAATGATAAGAACACCAATAGGAAAAAACCACGAAATGGAACATAAACCACCAAAACCATGCAACCCACTCACATCCGGAGAGATGGAAGCCAGATGATTCTGCCTCCTTAAAAAAACTTCCCAAGAAAAACCCATTGGGAAAAACCCTGGAGAAGGAAAAAAGAGAGCAGCTCTCACCTGGCACTCCAGACGCAAGCCATACACAACCAAAGACAAAAACGAATCATCCTCCAAAGCACGCCAAAGCTGATCTTCCATTAAGAATTCAGAATAATAAGCGAATCCGGTAACTTCCATAGATGAACAAACGCCATCACATTCCTGGTCTTCTTGAAAGAGCATGTCAAAAGTTTGAGCCGAACAGTAGACTTGATACATTCACTCAGCTGGGAATGGGACCTTCTTTGATTCTTGAAAAGCCGAAAATTCCTTTCTTGCCATATAAAGTATGTAGAGGCCGCGAACACAAGTCTAGCAATAATTCCACGAACCGATTTCCGCTTTGGCAAAGCGGTAATAGCACCAATAATAGCATCCAAAGAAGACGACACCTTAGAAAGCCCAACAAAAACCTTCAAACAGTTCCATACCTGCAAAGAAAACATACATTCAAAGAAAAGGTGCTCGTGGGAGTCCGGTTGCAAGCCACACAGTGGGCACTGAACCAGGAGTAAGTTAGCATTATTGCTAACATCCCATTGTCTCAAGAAATCTTGGGTCTTCAATTTGCGCTTAATAACCAACCACAAATGGAAAGCATGACGCGGAATGCATTGGGAAAACCAAACAACATCATACCATCCAATCTCATTGTCATGAGGGCGTATACTATCCCAAGCAGTCGTAACAGAGAAAGGTTTAAAATTATCCAACACTCTCCAAACAATCGAATCACTAACACCAAGAGTAAGAGTTGGAACAGAAACCGACGCCAAAGATGGGTATTTCATGAGCCAATTAGTTGGCCAAACCCATTGAGAATTCTGGATAGTCTCCTTAATCGTAGGCCTAAGAGTTAGCCCCGCACGATGAATGTCACGAGAAGAAATAATATCTGAGAGAGGACTGGACACACTCCACCGATCAAACCAAGTAGAAATCGTCGAACCATCGCCAATTTTGTACCAAACAAACCACCACAATATGGGACGAAGCTGAAGAATCTTACGCCAACTCCATGTCATATTACCGCAAATTGGAATATCCCAAAAACTACGCTCCTTAATTTTATAAGCATGAATCCAACGAACCCATAAAGATTCCTTATGGGTAAGGAGACTCCATATATGAGCTATCATGAGTGCTTTATTGAAAGAATCCAATTTCCTAACACCCAAACCGCCTTCCTTCTTAGGAAGACAAACAACATCCCAAGCGACTTTCGCTTTCCCCTTACGCATATCACCTTGACACCACAAAAAACCCCGCATCAATTGTTCTATATCCAAGAGAATGCGAGTAGGAAGGATGAAAACCGAAGCCCAATAAACATGCATGGAACCAATAACTGATCGAATAAGTTGCAACCTACCAGCCGCATAAAGCGATTTGTTTTTCCAATCCCTGATACGATTATGAATCCTCTCAATAAGCTCTCTATAGTCCCTATAAACAAGCCTAGTCGAAATCAAAGGCACACCAAGATATTTCACCGGGAGCCGACCCTCTTCAAAAGGGATAATCAAAGGCTTGGGACCAACCCATAAGCTTCCTTAAATTCATCCAAACTATCCATAATAACCCGGGCCAAGTCAGCATCACCATGAGCAAAAATGAACAAATCATCCGCGAAACAGAGATTAATTAAATCCAGCTTAGAGCAGTACCGATGATAAGAAAAGGACTGAGATTCACGAACCCTCCTTTGAAGCATAAGAGTAAACACCTCCATAACCAGGGTGAATAAATAAGGAGAAAGCGGGCCACCTTGACGAAGCCCACGTTTCCCTTTAAAGAAACCATGGAGAGAACCATTAATGCTGATGGAAAACGAAGTAGAAGATACACATTCCATAATCCAAGCAATCATGCGATGATGGAAGCCAAAACCAATCATAACCTCACGCAAAAAATCCCAATCCACCGTATCGTATGCTTTTTGAATATCAACCTTAAAAGCACATCTAGGAGGACCACGATCCAGATGGTAATTATGCATAATCTCTTGAGTGAGCAAAATATTATCAGAAATTCTTCTACCAGGGACAAAGGTAGATTGATTCGGACTCACCAAGTCTTTTAAACAATCCTTAATCCGATTAGAGAGAATCTTGCTAATACATTTGTACAAGACATTGCAACAAGATATAGGTCGATAGTCATTTATGCGAGAAGGAGAAGCAACCTTCGGGATAAGGGCGATAATAGTGTGGTTTAATTCCTTAAGAAGCGTGCCATTAGTAAAGAACTCTTGCACAACCATCGTCACATCATGAGAAATAATACCCCAAGCTTCTTTGAAAAACGCAGCAGTATACCCGTCAGGACCCGGGGATTTATCATTTCCCATAGAGAAAATAGCCTCTTTAACCTCCTGGGGAGTCACTGTTTTAATCATATCAAGAGCAACATTAGAATAAAGCATATTAACAAAAAGATCATTATTATTAAACAAATGGGGAACTCCCTGTTGGCCAAGAAATGATGTGTAATGAGAAACAAAAGCTGCTGCTACATGGTCCCCTTCAAGATGAGAACCGTCCGAACACGATATAGCATCAATACGGCTTCTGCTAAGATGCCCTTTAACCACCTTGTGGAAATAGGCCGAGTTAGAGTCTCCGGCCTTCAACCACTCAACTTTAGTTTTTTGTTGAAGAAAACGCTCCTGCATAAGAACCGCATCATTGAAAGCTTTCACGTAGGCAGCCTCCTCATCACGAAGCTTCAAATTAAAAGGATCAGCATCCAAATCAGTTTGCACTTTGTCAAGTTCAGTACGGAGACGAGTTACATTCAGATGGATGTTCCCTTTGTCGTATAAAAGTTTACGGAGAGGTTTCTTCAGAATCTTAAGTTTCTTGATGACTTTAAACATGAAAATTCCACTTATAAACGTATTCCAGCCCTCACTAACCACGTCTTGAAATCGATCATCATTAACCAGAATATTAGGAAATTTAAAAGTTTTAGGCCGCGCTTTAGACATCATAGGAAGTTTAAGAACAGTCGGCGAGTGGTCAGAGATGCGATATGGTTGGAAAAAAGCATGAGCTCCAACATAAGAATCATTAAAGTGAATGTTCGCCATGACACAATCAAATTTTTTTAGAACACCAAAGTCACCTTGCGGCTTCTGATTCCAAGTGAAACGCAAGCCCGAGTGATTAACATCCATGATCTCAATGTCATCCACACAATCTTAACTCCCTCATACCGATATCAACATGAGATGACCCTGACGAATGGTCATCAAGGTTTAACGCCACGTTAAAATCCCCAAGTAAACACCACGGTCTATCCCTAACATAATGCTTATACATAGAGAGGCTGGTCCACAGAGATCGACGTTGAATATACCTATTATGAGCATAAATAACCGAGCAAAAGAGCTCCTTCTGATCAGCCTTAATCCAAATACGAAAATGCATCACTTGGGCATCCTGAGTAATCATAACAATATCCACATCATTAGGGTTCCATCCTAAGATAATCCAGGAACCCTTGGCATAAAATGAACCATTAGAAGTCCATGACCAGGAGCGAAAAACACGAGAGCAAAGAAAATCAATTCTAAAACTCGCCACATGTGATTCCAAAATTGCACAAACAGAAAGAGCATTTTCATTAATGACTTGGCAAACCTCACTTTGTTTCGGGGCTTGGTTCATACCCCTTATATTCCACGAGGCTAGGCTATACATGAGGAACCGTTGTTGAGGGAATGCTTGCCCCCTTGTTGTTAACACCGTCTTTGTGAGGGTGAAGTCCCTCATCTTCTCAGTCCAGCTGGACGCATAACAAGGCTTCAAAATCTACTAACCTAACCACAACATAAGAATGACAAACCATTCTTATGACAACTAAAGAAAGTAAAACAAATACTTCCTAACAATAATCTATACGGATATCAGAATGATAAACTCCACTACACAGCGTCGAATCCGTCATAGAACTTCCAATGCACGTAGCAACTTCCAAAGACATGTAACATCCTTGATCCATTCCTTAAAGAGATATAATTGTGCATCATTCCAGTCAAAACTCACATTAATGCTTAATTAATTCTATCAAAGCACACATTAATTCCAGTCAAGACTGGAAATAATTCCAATCAAACAACCCAGAATATATCAAGATGCACATTAATTCCAGTCAAACCAAATCCCTAAAACATAGGGATTAAGCCATCACCATCATCAACCTCCATGATTGAACAACCCAAATCAGTATCATCAGATTGTATAATTATCTGACATAAACTTCCAATCTCTTCATGCATCCACGGACCAAGAAACCGCAATACAAATTGTCTCCAAAATCAGACAATACCTAATAGGAGTTAAGCCCAGCGCGTCACGGATCATGAATTCCAAGAACTTTTAAATAGCCTACACGACTAACTTCCATAGACACTTCCCAAGAAACAACTATGATCAGCAAAGATGAAACAGATTGTAAACACTGTATCACCCTAAACAAACCTTGAAATTAGGGTTTTATATCAATGATAACCATATCATGGAAGACTTCCAAACACGAAACCCTAGAATTAGGTTTTCGGCTTCATAACAAACTTCCATTAGACGACCCAAGAGACTTCATAACTTTGGTTGTTCATCATCCATAGTAGGCATCAATCAGCAGAAAGGATTAAACCAACACCCACAGTATTCATATAGGAGACCATTAAACATGTAATTAACTGGACGAACCTTAGCAATCTCCTTTGAAACCTCATCATACATTGGTAACGAGTTAAGCCATAGTACATGTATTACACGACAACACCATATCCGCCATGGGTAACCCAACAAGCAACCACCAGAATTCACCCAAGGTGAATCAATAACCACCGCAACAAACATAGGCATAGGAACATACGACATATATTTAGCAATCGAACAAAACCCTACGTCTTGTTTGATCAGAGATCAACCAAGAAAAAGGTGAACCATATCGCATGCAACCCAGGACTCACATATACATACCATGTTTTGAACACAGATGACGAAACAAAATAAAACCCTAAATACTTAGGGATTACTTCTACCCATCGATTGATAAGAATCTTGAAATTAGGGTTCATTACCATCCCTCAAAAACATAAATACGACTTCCTAAAACATCAAGCAGCAATAGATCACACCAGATCTCTAAGTCGACAAGGACACCACAGTAGACACAAACATATGCGACATACCCTGAGCGCTCACAAAAACAAAACCTTAAATCTTCAAAAATCAGCCGCCGAATAATACACTCATTAAACCCTAATAATACAAGATTAAAAAGGAATAACAAGAGTGTTATAAGGCAAGCGAATCAAGAAGAAAAAGAGTAACGTACAGAATGAATGATCATATGCGACTCGCAATTAGGGTAAACATTGATTTCCTATAAAAGGCAGCCGTGAACACAGAAAACAACTAACCCTAATCCACAAGAATGATTAAGATCAGATTAAGAATGATCGAATAAGGAAGATAGGCGACTAGAAATCAATTATGAAAGCGTATACTCCCCCAAAGGATTAAACCAATGATAAACAGCATCTAATAATGCACTACCACAAACCACCATCAAGATAACAAAAGAAAGGCTGAGTTATTGACCGGATTAAGCATAAGAGTGGCGGCCAATATTTACGTTAATAGGGTTTTCTCTCCCTCAAGGGGAGATAAAACACACACACACACACACACTTTCTTTTAAGGTTTAGGGTAAATTACTCTAAGGGGACGTTTGGTTTGAGGGCGTCGGTGTGAGGAATGGGTATGTGGAATGATTGTTTATGTTTGGTTTATGTTGAAAGGTTTCTGGATACCAAAAAGCAAGGGTTTTCTCAAACCAAGCTCAATGTGTCGGTATGAAGAAACCATTGCCATATTTCCTCAAAATTGATGCCATATGACCCACAGATTAAAAAAAACCTCTTTATTTCTTATAAATTTAACATTCGGACAAAGAAAATATGCTATGATCGAGACAAAATACTCGGCATCGTCTCTCGTCGTGTTGCTGTACCTGCTACTACCGTATCTTCATTATCAACATCATCGTCGTGAATCTATTCCATTGAGCATGTTGAATATTGAATAAACCCCGTGAGAGATATGTATTATTGATAGGAAATTTATAATGTAAGCTAGAACATACTAGAAACCCTAATGGACCAAACCCACAAACGGGCTTGGGCCATATCTATCATCTAATACTTTCCTCGCAGTCCGAGCTGCGAAATCGCGAAAGCTCGAACTGGAGTAGTAAACTAGAAAAGAAAAAAAAACATTAACGTTATAAAATCATAACTTGTTGATGAAGGCATCCGACAGCGATCTTCAAACAGCAATAAAATCAAAGCGTCGCACACGAACAGTTGTTGAAGAAATCCGCCAACATGCGGAGACAAATCTTCAAACCTGAAATTCACAAACAGTATAAGTAGTAAACTAGAAAAGAAAAAAAAACATTTTTTTAGGTAAAAGGGAGAAGATCCTCGGTAAAATATATTACACCAAAAAAAGCAGTTAAAGGACAATGAAATGTGGCTGAGATACCACAATAACCTCAAGCAAAAACTGGAACAACCACTAAGCCGTGTGTGGCATGCCACACCACAACCAACTAGCTAAATACAATGATAAGAACACCAATAGGAAAAAACCACGAAATGGAACATAAACCACCAAAACCATGCAGCCCACTCACATATGGAGAGATGGAAGCCAGATGATTCTGCCTCCTTAAAAAAACTTCCCAAGAAAAACCCATTAGGAAAAACCCTGGAGAAGGAAAAAAGAGAACAACTCTCACCTGGCACTCTAGACGCAAGCCATACACAGCCAAAGACAAAAACGAATCATCCTCCAAAGCACGCCAAAGCTGATCTTCCATTAAGAATTCAGAATAATAAGCGAATCAGGTAACTTCCATAGATGAACAAACGCCATCACATTCCTGGTCTTCTTGAAAGAGCATGTCAAAAGTTTGAGTCGAACCGTAGACTTGATACATTCACTCAGCTGAGAATAGGACCTTCTTTGATTCTTGAAAAGCCGGAAATTCCTTTCTTGCCATATGAAGTATGTAGAGGCCGCGAACACAAGTCTAGCAATAATTCCACGAACCGATTTCCGCTTTGGCAAAGCGGTAATAGCACCTAGCATCCAAAGAACACGACACCCTAGAAAGCCTAGTAAAAACCTTCAAACAGTTCCATACCTGCAAAGAAAACATACATTCAAAGAAATGGTGCTCGTGGGAGTCCGGTTGCAATCCACACAGCGGGCACTGAACCAGGAGTAAGTTAGCATTATTGCTAACATCCCATTGTCTCAAGAAATCTTGGGTCTTCAATTTGCGCTTAATAACCAACCACAAATGGAAAGCATGACGCGGAATGCATTGGGAAAACCAAACAACATCATACCATTTAATCTTATTGTCACGAGGGCGTATACTCTCCCAAGCAGTCGCAACAGAGAAAGGTTTAAAATTATCCAACACTCTCCAAACAATTGAATCACTAACACCAGGAGTAAGAGTTGGAACAGAAACCGATGCCAAGGATGGGTATTTCATGAGCCAATCAGTTGGCCAAACCCATTGAGAATTCTGGATAGTCTCCTTAATCGTAGGCCTAAGAGTTAGCCCCGCACGATGAATGTCACGAGAAGAAATAATATCTGAGCGA
Organism: Tanacetum coccineum; assembly: GCA_026074375.1. NCBI lineage: Eukaryota > Viridiplantae > Streptophyta > Magnoliopsida > Asterales > Asteraceae > Tanacetum > Tanacetum coccineum. The sequence goes on from BQNB010091438.1 coordinate 24,568, forward strand.
GGACTGAACACACTCCATCGATCAAACCAAGTAGAAATCGTCGAACCATCGCCAATTTTGTGCCAAACAAACTGCCACAATATGGGACGAAGTTGAAGAATCTTACGCCAAACCCTAAACCCTAAACCCTAAACCCTAAACCCTAAACCCTAAACCCTAAACCCTAAACCCTAAACCCTAAACCCTAAACCCTAAACACTAAACCCTAAACCCTAAACCCTAAACCCTAACCCCCTAAACCCTAAACCCTAAACCCTAAACCCTAAACCCTAAACCCTAAACCCTAAACCCTAAACCCTAAACCCTAAACCCTAAACCCTAAACCCTAAACCCTAAACCAAAAACCCTAAACCCTAAACCCTAAACCCTAAACCCTAAACCCTAAACCCTAAACCCTAAACCCTAAACCCTAAACCCTAAACCCTAACCCTAA
>BQNB010091439.1:3395-21434 GCA_026074375.1 Tanacetum coccineum
CGTGGATGACACGTGGCGGGCGTAGCTTCAGTTTGAGAGATGAGTGACCGAGTTGATGAGATGAGGTAGAAGTGGAAGTGGAAGTGGTATATGTACGTGTCACAATGTCAATATAAGTTTGGATTTAGAATATTTCAGAAAACTAACGTATAGTGAAATGATAAAGGGTATTTAGTCATCAAAAAACTTAGAAAACAAGCTGCAAAAAACCTAAGCTTTTATTAAGCAATCTGAGTTTAAGCCTGACTCAATCAAGTTGTGCTTTTATTGAGCTCAAAGCCGAGTATGAGCCCAATAAACTAGTTCGAAACACATAACGAATCAAGCTTAAACTTTTAATAACTCGAGCACGAGCTTTTCGAGCCTTCTTGCACACATATATTTTTAATATGCATTTTTATATAAGCATCGTAAAGGCTCATGTAATGAATATTGGTATAATAACTAAATATTTGTTGTAGAAGTACTATATAAACCCCAATTTTCCGAATGTTTGTATCTCTTTTGTTCATCGCGTATTTTTTTGAATCTCTTGATGAGTTTGGCTATCGGATAGAATATTTATGAGCTTTTCGAGCCGAGCTCAAGCCTGAATAACTAAGGCTCATCAAACTATTAAGCGAAGCTTAAAACTACCTTATAATTTTCAAGCCGAGCTCAAACCCTGTCAAGCTCGAATTAGGCTTTACTCGATTACAACCCAAGCAAAAACCATAGCACTTGCATTGTATTCGCAACTTTGTTTTCAAACAATCTATACATATAAGACCAGAATTAGTGAAACATAAATTTGGACATTTAGTAATAACTAGCAAGGTATTCGTGCGTAGCAGCGCTCGATACTTAGTAAGCTTTGTTAACAAACGTTTTTGTGATCATACATTTTTTCACGACAATTACTTTACAGAAAAAGAAGGGAATATAGATTTAAAAGGGAATTTAGGTATTTTAGGTATTTTTCACGACAATTACTTCATGACAATTTTTTAGAGGGAGCTTTTAGATCAAAGCTTTTTAATGTATTTTAGGTATATCTCATAAATATCAATTTTATGTAAGCAAAAATATTCAAGTGAAATTAAAATGAAGTATATCAAATGTCAAGTCAAAATATACAATGTTCACTAAAGCTATGTTCCATAATTCAAGCTATGTATACATTCTTCTCCCCACACATGTTTTTAAGAAAATGTCATTTTAATCAATTGTTATTTCAAATATTAAAAGAATTAATATTTAAAATAAGAGGAGAAAATGTGATTAAAATGTAATCTAGAAGAATGTGATCTTTAAGACTCTAAGTGCACAACTTTTACCCACATGTGCGAAACAATTTCGAATATCGATGCACATGTGAAGGGGGAGTATTTCAAAATAAATCAAACTCTCGAAGTGTTAAAATGTTTTGATTTTATCAAACACTTTGATTGATTTTCAAGGTTTCATGGTTTCGATCACTATACCGAACAAACAATTAACTCACGACGTCGATGGAGTCATAAGGTGGTTAAGGTTAAGTATAAGTCTTATGATCCAACCAGAACCGGAGGGATCTACCCATGGACATTCCATAGATAGAATTAGAAGTCCTTAGGTATGATTGTAGATGAATGAAGATAAGAGAAAAATGCCGACTAAGGTTGAGCTAACACTTGAACAATCACAACAAGGTGTTAGTGATGACGTCTTGGTAAGCATTAAAAGGGTTGTAGAATTAAAAAGAAATGTGTGGATAAAAGGTGAAAAGAAAGAAGTCCCCCACACAACTTAGGCAGAAACCGGGTCAATACATAATCTATCAAAATCACAAAGATGATTGTTGGTATTGAAGAAAGACGTCATGGACCCAGTGATGCAATGCACAACCGTTCCCAGCCATTCGAGTTTCTCTCAAAAGAAACTTGTCTCATTTTTCACTGAGATACACACGTTATCTATTGACATCTTACCCCGAGATTGTTGATATTGAAAAGGTGGCAGTCAGCTTCAGCCTCCGAGTACTAAAACCAAAGTGCACAAATCGAGTCTAGAGTCAAGAGAGATCAAATTATAAATCTCATTAGGACACAATCTATGTATAACACTTGTTGTTCACCTTTAAACAACATTTGGTAACAAAGAGTTCTATGCATTATCCTTGAGATCTTTCCAGAACATTCAGAGTGATACTCTTTAGTATTCACAGTGACAAATGGAAATCCTTTCAGAGTCAACCTCAAACAGCTCTGCGGTAGGTGACTTGCAAGATTCTATAAGAATCAAGCTTGTGCTAAATGGATATCGATTTGGTCTAGTAAATGAATTGACGACTTAATCAGAAAGATAGTAACTATCTGATTCACTCTTACTGTATTGTCTGCTTTGAGACGCTCCGGTAACGAGAATGGCTAGTACAGCTGCGAAACCCTGTCAAGAAGATTCATATGAATTCTATCTGATCACAAGCAGTATTTATACTGATTAACAGAGAACCGTGGTTATTGCAACTGTATTCGACAAAGTGACAAAGACATTTCCGTCCATATCTGTTGTTTATCACTAACCTTTTAAATGCATATTTAAACGTCGGTGTTGCAACCTTGTACCAGCAAAGTCTATTGTACAGGGCAAAGTGGGGATGTCATTGACTGACATACTTCATTTAAGTTCATTTTTACAGTTAAGTTCATTCTTCACTCGGTAATTTACACTATTGAAATTTATAAGTTAAATCAGAGGCTCATTTAAGTCATTTTTCACATTTAAGTCATTCTTCACTCGGTAATTCTACGCATGAATTCTTATAAAGTAAACTCAAGAGGCTAGCCCGCCTGTTCGGACATGACATGAAGCTATTGTACCAAGTCCAACGTTACAGTTTTCATTATATGATGAGACTACTAATGTGTATGTTTCATATGTATAGTTTGCTGGAGTCTCTGGGTGCATGGGCAATTTTGGTAAACCTATGGAATATAACAGAAGTGGCTTCATCAATTGCTTATGCTTTGAACATGCATGCCGAGGAGAGGGAAAACCGACACCACCATAACTTTTTGCATGTCACTACTCACACTTCGCATGCAGTGACGAAGCCAGGATATTGGTTTTGAGTGGGCCAAATATGAAAGTAGCACTTGACAAGAAAGTAACATTATTACTCCGTAAAGAATAACTCCAAGTTAACGATGTAAACACACAAGCAGAAAGTAAAAAACAATTGTTATAGTTAAGAAAATATCATATCTAATTTAATTGTGGTCAAAATGCTACAAACATTTATATAATTTCGAGTATATATCAACAAATAAAGTGGGTTTAGGTGGGCCAATTACATTTTAATGTATCAATTTACTCAAACGTGAAGAATATAAGTAAAAGTATTGGTAATCTTGGGGTGGGCCTTGGCCAACCCAACACATAATGTAGCTCCGTCCATGTTCGCATGAATGGGCTGAAACTGTTGTCAAGGTACATTGTACATGTAAAGGAAAATAGCATAGTGTAAGATAAATTTTATTTTATAAACACAATTCGTTTTTTTCCGTTGGTCAAGGTACAACGTACACGTAAAGCAAAATTTTGTCAAGGTATATTGTACATGTAAAGGAAAATAGGTTGTGTACCGTGCTGAATCTAAGAACTATAAAATTCACTCCAGTTTATGATGATAAGCTTAATGGAAAATTCCTTTGTAATGTATGAACATATGTAATCCATTATATATTGATGTTCTTAGCTCTTGTCTTTATTATGCGTGTCGGCCCTTTGTCGAGTTCAGCCTCTTTTCGGACCAATATTGATCATAACCTCTTACGCCTCACGTTCCAAAATTATTAAATCATCCATACTGTATATTATGTTTTGCGCTTTTCAATATTTATCTATGTCTACTTAAAATCATACATATTATTATGAAGCTAACCCGCCCATCGGGCGGGTTATGAAACTAGTATGTGGTATAAATATATGTAGTATAGACATGGACTTGTGGTTGAAATGACTCCCAAGATTATTTTGAATGACACATCATGCATACTCCAGATGATCTTAGAATCCTACCAAGCCTAAATCATGTATGCAAGAGGATCATTGAGCTATTGAGCCGATTTGAAGTATAGCCTAAAGTTCTTAAGCGTGAGCTCGGCTATACGCTATTTTGCAGCCGTAGACAAAAATCAAGGGGTAGAAGGGCACATGCACGCCTATTTGAGGTTAAGTGATACTATACAAAAGAATAAGTTCATCAATTGGGTCGAATCATGGTTTTATCCTTGGTTACATTGTGATAGCTAATGGTTCATGATACGCCGCGGGTGCATGTAGTTGGATCATGGGTAAGGATCAAATCCTTTGCTGATCCAAACCAAACAGCCTACTAGCAAAGAGATTAAAGGGGTGTTTTTTATCTTGATTGGGTCTTGTGTCTGTTTAAAGAAAAATGAAGTGTTTATAATAAGGACAAATTGGAAAAATGATGTCTCTTTTTTCTGCTTAATAAATCCTTTGTAATAACAACAAATTACCTTTTTGCCCTCTTCTCCTACATATGTGACATACGAAAACCCCAATCTAATAAAAAGTTCATATATATTAAAAAAACCCAAATTTATCTTCATCAACATCAGTCACACCCAAATCAATATTCCATAACATACTACTAATTTATTAAAAACATAAAATTCAATTAACAAATCCAAATCTATCTTCCTCAACATGAAGGTAATGGAGGACAAAATATATGGTCCTTAGATATGCAATATGGGTGTGGTGGTGGCCAACTTATTAGGGTTAAGACAACAGTGATGGCTGAAGGTGACAACGGTGGAGACTCTGTGGGGGGTGGTGATTGGTGGTGCGGTGGTAATGATTATTTGATGAGGTGGTGATTGTTGGTGCACAGCAAAGCAGTGGCAATGGAAGAAGAAGAAGAAATGAATGTGAGGTGTTATTTGGGTTTGCCTGGTGCGGTGAAGGAAGAAGGAGAAATGAAAAAAAAAACTGTTAAATTGGTGAAGAATATAAGAAAAAACTAGTTGGATACCCGCGCATAGCGGCGGCAATAAAAATTGCTAACCCAACTCGCTCCGCAATTCCCTACTCGCTTAGAAAATTCGTTTGTTTGAGTTTTTGTAACTTTCCTGCAACATCATATTAATATCATTATCGCTTGTATAAAGACTCACACACTCTCTTACCCATCAAACATTGTCTCCAAAAATATATATCTTTTACGAATCAAGTTTGTATTAAAATTAAAGTTAAATTGTTAAAAAATTCAAAATAAACCCACTAAAAATATGAAAAGCTAAAAATTTATAAAAATATATCAAAATGAATTTTGAATTAAAGATCACGAAATTTTAAAAAGTACGGTGAAATTAAATCATACAAAAAATAAATAGATAAAAAGATATATCAAATTGAAAATAAAAATGATTTTTTAATTAAGAAGTGACACATGTCACTCTATGATGTGATTTTCTAAAATAAGATAGATGGTCAAGATTGCATCTCCTTATCTTAATTTTTGATAGGACCCACATTGTAAATGCTTTATATAATAGTATAGAATAGATATAGAAGTATTACACCAAATCGTTGTTTAACCACCAAGTAGCAAATCCCATACCAGCAACACTAGGCAGAAGTATATCTCCAACGCGAGATTTGGTTCATAATGTTTACACTGATGATTGCCAACTTATATCCCATGACTTACAAGAAAAATGTGGATATAACTTAGTTGAAGCAATGCATTGCATTATTTAGTAGTTTCTTCCTAAAAGTTTCCACAGTAAAACAAAAGAAATGAACCCTCTATATCTGGTCCAAGATGACCTCACCCCCAGAAACCTTGAAGTCAGATGGAACATTCTCCACATTCAGAACCTTAACCTTGCCATCTTCCACAAATGCCGACCATCTGCAAAATATGTCAGGATAAAAGTTATAAAAGAACAAGTTAAGAAGCTATGTCCCATGGGCGTTGGTGCCAAAAACTGGGATAGTTATGTTACAAGTTTAGACTACAATGGGATTATGGGATATCTTGGTGCAGGTTGAAATGGGAAAACCATATATACTAATAATAGATAGTAGGTTAAATATGATAGTACATACAATTTAGATTTCAAAATTTTCAATACAACGATTTATATCAAAGTTATCGTTTGGACGAATTGGGTTGGTTGGCTTACAGCATTACAGCTCAGGTTAAATGGGTTATCTTGGTTCAGGTTGAAAAACCATATACATTAATGATTGATGCTTAACTAGTGCCTTGAGGGCATTGGTTAGACAAACCCACATAAGATACTTGCAAAGTAAAACTTTTATAACAGACCGATTTGAAAATTTGTATATAAATTAAAATTATCGTTTGGACGGCTATCAAACCGTTTGACAGCTCGACTGATTTGATAAAAAACCATAACCCAAATCTACCTATTTATATGTAAGCAAGTTTAACATTTCCTCCTACACGTCATGAATAATCTCTTTTGTGACTGTTAAACATCAAGACTGATATAACCAGAAGATCAACTCTTGGAGATACTTTATCGCATACATTATATCTAAATACTATACGTGGAAAGAAGCGACGTCGTTTGACGTCGTTTTAAATATTCCAGCCCAACAACGGCCCACAAAAAAAATAAGCTTCCTTCGGCCCAAAATAAATTAACAAAAAAGAGAATTTACAAAACGCCCCCTGAACTTTTAACTATTTACGACTTTTTTATAGAATAAACTTTATTTATCAAATATATACCATATATCTATCGACTCGTTGAGATAAAAAAAATACCAACGGAAAGATATTTGAATTGCGAACAAAACGAGCCCAATATTGCAAGGCTTCTGACATACGCACGATTTTATAAAAAATGTTGAAGTTTAATATAAATAAAATAAAAAAGAAAATTTACAAAACGTACCCTCAACTTTTAACTATTTACGCTTTTTTATATAATAAACTGTATTTATCAAATATATAACACATATCTACCGATTCATATATATACTAAAAATGGCATTAAACGGTGTCATTTTACGCCACTAAAAACCATAAGCCCAAATATATAACACATATTTACCCAAATCTCATAAAATTATATTTAAAAAAAACTTAATATAGCCAAAAAAACGAACTTTTAAATATGAGGCCCAACACATAAGCCCATATAAGAAAAAAAAACTATTAAACATGAGACCGAAAAAATAAACCCGCACAAAATACACAAAAAAAAAATAAAAAAAAATTAACGCCCGTAGCAACGCGATTCGCGAAAAATTATGGCCTGCGGCAACGCGCCAGCTATGTAATCAAATCGCACAAAAATAAGCTTTGCCACAACGGGCAGAAGGTCCAGCTATTACGCAATCAAAAACCGCTCTACGCTAAGAAAAATAAATTAAAACTTAAAAAAAATATTTAACGCCCCGCAGCAACGCGCGGGCAATTATGCTTGTTTAACTAAAAGAGTAGGTATTGCCTATTGGGCTGAATCAAAATTATAAGTGGAGTCTTTTTTGATGATGAATGAGTTTTATATACCAACCGCACAACAATAAAAATTTAGAAATTAGAGACATACCTAGTTGAACGATGTCCAAGCAAAGCAGAACTGAGATCTAACTCAAGGTCCAAGCTCTTGTGGAACTTACCATCAAAATCTCCATAGAATTCAATCTGGATCGTAATTTAACAAACATTTGGTTAAGTGTGAAGGAATACGAGAAGCTAAAAAGTAGCAACCAATAAAAAGGCATCATTTATATCATTTTTAAAAAACATGTTTATGACTTAAAGATCTCATAGTATGTAAACTGTCAAATATACTTTAACTGTTACCTGGTAGGTACCTACATCGTCATTATGCTTTAATCATAACTATTGTCCCTTAAGGGACATGAATGTACAGCTTTATAACTGTCACCGCTGTAGCAAAATTTAAAGTTTACTTCTGGACCAATGTATCTCATGCATTCACACTAAAACACGTAATGATCTACTTAACTTAGCTGGCCAGGCACAAGGAGCTCAGTTAACTGATTGATCCCATGGGGCACTCCCACAAAGGTCTCTAATTTTCTAATAGCAGAAAATCCTGAATATGTTCAAAAAGCCAATCCAAAACAGATCTTTAGCATTAGGTTTGATCACCCTAGTCAAGATCAGTAAACGAGGAGTATAGAAGTATTGTGCAATTTGATAAATATACATACCATGTTCCATGAACTTCTAAGTTAAATATCAAATAACAACGATTAGAAAGTCAGAGGGAAGATAATCCTTTGGTTAATTTGTATTTCCAGTAAAGATAAGACAAGAGAAACAACTTACAGCCTCTTTGGCTTCAAGCTTTTCAGCCCAGCCATTCATGGTATATGGATCATTAACTGATACACATATCACAGAATCCACACCCTTAGCCTTAAATTTGTCAATGTTTTTCTTGTAACTTGGAACATGCTGAGCAGTACAAACTCCAGTGAATGCACCCTACAAACATAAGAAATTCCCAAAAGTGATGTTATTATATCATAAAGTGATAGAAAATGACAGTTCGTGCTGTAACTGCATATTTATTCATTATTCCCCATGACCTTCCAAATTTTATGTAAACAAAAAAGATGATTTTATAAGCTATTCAATATACAGCAATTGTTAACCAAAAGATGATTTTATATAAACAAGCAATATGTAAACAGATTCAAAGGAACATTTCGTGTTATATCACCGAGAGGTGAGGACCTCTATATATACAAGACAAGCAAAAACAGAAAACTAGATAACAATGGAGGTGAGGTCCTCACTCTTGGTTAAATAAGCTAAAGAAAAAAAACTCCAAAAACCACCTAAAGCCTACATGAAAAGTTGCAGTTACGTGATTACATACTTAAACTCACAAATGTAGTGTAACAGTAATTTAAGCGCCAAAAAAGGCTCAATTCCAGTGGAATAGTTATTGATCTTGCGATTCAACATAAATTCCTTAAACATTCCAACAAACTCATTTGTTATCATTTCAAGAAACATTTCTTTCAATTTAATGTACAAATAAAATTTCAACACTTTACAGAATGCAGGGTCACGAATTCAGGATGCAACTATAAACAACAAAATACCAATTTTCACTAAACTCGTAAAATCATTACTAGACTAATCCAATTTTCATTAATTCTTATAATTCCATTAACAACTTTATACAAACCAAAAAGCTACACCAACAAGTCCCGTATTAAAAGTACCCAATTATACACTAATCCTATTTAAACAGCTCATACTGATAATCATAGGAACTAGTATAATTTATAAAGATAAACTTACAGGAAGCCCAAAAATGACAACTTTTTTTCCCTGAAAAAAAAACAAAAAACAAAAATAAAAAACATTAATCAATATCTCATAAACCCAAAATGACAAAATAAACAAAAACCCATCAAAAAGTAAATATAAACAAACCTTAAAAATATCAGACAAAGGAGTAACCGAAAACTTAGAAGAAACACCTTCATCCCAAGACCGAGCCTTTTGCAGCGAAACATTGGGTGCTGCTGCTACAAGATCAGCCCCGACAGATAAAGAGGCAAAGTGCCGCCATGTTTGACCGATTGACTTCATTGCTGATGTTCTTTGTTTCAACATTGCGTACGCCATTTTTAGTTTCTTTTTTTAAGGTGGGTGTGTTTTGTTTGTTGTTGGTCGAATGAATATCACACACAGGTTTGGTTTTATAGAAGAAGAAACGGAATCAGGTTTTGACTCTTGGTGAGGTTTTGAGATGGGTCATGGGTGTTTGGGCTTGAAATGTCGTTGGGTTCCCACGTTACTATATATTTGTCGATCCACCCTTATTATCCATTTGCACAACCAACTGCCTGCCTAGTGCGGCAGTTGGCCACCAAGCATCTCTTAAATTGCTTGGGAGGGGGTTTGGTCTTGGGTTCGAGTCTCACAAAAGACAATGAAAATCCAAGATTTTTCTCCTAGTGCGAAGCCGTGAGTCTAGGGGTTTCTTTAGTGGTTCGGGTCCCGGGGCCTGCCCGTTATGGATGGTATAACTCGGGGGTCGGATTTCAGTCGAGATTGAGGTGCCTATCTAAAAAAAAAAAATCCATTTGCACAGAATGATGATTTGCACAATCTACACACTTTAATTTAATGGGTTTGGATATTTATACTCTTACAGAGGTGAAAATGTAAAGGTAAATATGAGAGTATAAATGTCCAAACATAATAAATTAGAGTGTTCCAATCATTTTGTGGAGTGTGTAAATCACCTCACATTTGCAAAAGCATTTAATTGAATACAGAGGTACTTGTGGGTATGTTTGGCGAAATAGATTGGGGCTGAGGCTGGTGTTGGGGATAGGGTTTATATTGTAAGTCGAAATCGAAATTTGTATTTTTGTAAACTTATTTGGCAAATAGGTTGAGGCCGGGGCTTGTTATCCCAAATATCTAAAATCCAAACACAACAATAAGCTAACCAATACCCATAATAAGCACGAAATAAGTAAGAAGAAAGGTAGAAAGAAGATGGAAGAATATTATATTAGGAAAGAGAGAGTTTGATGAGTTACACACACATACAATGAAACAAATGTAACCAACACCCTCTCCATGTGTGAAGAGGGTCTTATTTATACCCTAAGCCTTCATCTAGGCGAATGGGCTTCTATCTTGGGTCGGGTTTGGCTTGTCTTGGGCTTTGAGCCCAAAACACGGACAATAGTAGCTTAATGTCCAAGCCTGTTAATCCCGACTAGCCTATTACTTAACAAGATTAATTACGACTAAGACAACCGATAACATTCTTGTTTGACTTATATAAAAATAAGGCTAACAATTTTCCCCAATGTTGAGGTCTTCTTTGATTACCCCAATGTTGACGTTCTTAATGGAGATTATCTTGGTTTGACTTTATCTCCCCTGATGTTGAAGATATGACTTTTGAGCTTTGTTCATTCATGCGACCGATAACATTCTTTCGGTGTCGTTTATGTGATCTTGGTCTTTAGCCTTCATCTTTTGACTTTGAGTTCTTGAGATCTTTCATCTTGCATCATCTCCTTGACTTGAATCATCTTGATTTGACTTTCTTGATCATCTTGTGCTTTTGACCGACTTGCTCATACTGATTTCATTCTTGTTTGACTTATGTAAACATAAAACTAACAATCTTCCCCAATAGATTATTCTTTATTTGACTTTGAAGCTCTTTGATAATGAGGAAGTTTAGTATCAACAATATTGATGTTGAATGATTGACTTTGAAAGCTTAGGTATGCGTATGTGTCAATGAATTCGACTTTGTTGGTACAAGGTTGCAACACCGACGTTTAAATATGCATTTAAAAGGTTAGTGATAAACAACAGATATGGACGGAAATGTCTTTGTCACTTTGTCGAATACGGTTGCAATAACCACGGTTCCCCGTTAATCAGTATAAATACTGCTTGTGATCAGATAGAATTCATATGCATCTTCTTGACAGGGTTTCGCAGTTGTACTAGCCGTTCTCGTTACCGGAGCGTCTCAAAGCAGACAACACGGTAAGAGTGAATCAGATAGTTACTATCTTTCTGATTAAGTCGTCAATTCATTTACTGGACCAAATCGATATCCATTTAGCACAAGCTTGATTCTTATAGAATCTTTCAAGTCACCTACCGCAGAGCTGTTTGAGGTTGACTCTGGAAGGATTTCCATTTGTCACTGTGAATACTAAAGAGTATCACTCTGAATGTTCTGGCAATATCTCAAGAATAATGCGTAGAACTCTTTATTATCAAATGTTGTTTAAAGGTGAACAACAAGTGTTATACATAGATTGTGTCCTAATGAGATTTATAATTTGATCTCTCTTGGCTCTAGACTCGATTTGTGCACTTTGGTTTTAGTAATCGGAGGCTGGAGCTGACTGCCACCTTTTCAATATCAACAATCTCGTGGTAAGATGTCAATAGATAACATGTGTATCTCCGTGACAAATGAGACAAGTTTCTTTTGAGAGAAACTCGAATGGCTGGGAAGGGTTGTGCATTGCATCATTGGGTCCATGACTTCTTTCTTCAATACCAACAATCATCTTTGTAATTTTGATAGATTATGTATTGACCCGGTTTCTGCCTAAGTTGTGTGGAGGGCTTCTTTCTTTTCACCATTTATCCATAAATTTCTTTTTAATTCTACAACCCCTTCAATGCTTACCAAGACATCATCACTAACACCTTATTGCGATTGTTCCAGTGTTAGCTCAACCTTAGTCGGCATTTTTCTCTTATCTTCATTCATCTCCAATCATACCTAAGGACTTCTAATTCTATCTATGGAATGTCCATGGGTAGATCCCTCCGGTTCTGGTTGGATCATAGGACTTATACCTAACCTTAACCACCTTATGACTTCATCGACGTCGTGAGTTAATTGTTTGTTGGGTATAGTGATCGAAACCATGAAACCTTGAAAATCAATCAAAGTGTTTGATAAAATCAAAACATTTTAACACTTCGAGAGTTTTATTTATTTTGAAATACTCCCCTTTCACATGTGCATCGATATTCGAAATTGCTTCGCACATGTGGGTAGAAGTTGTGCACTTAGAGTCTTAAAGATCACATTCTTCTAGATCACATTTTAATCACATTTTCTCCTCTTATTTTAAATATTAAATCTTTTAATATTTGAAATACCAATTAATTAAAATGACATTTTCTTAAAAACATGTATGGGGAGAAGAATGTATGCATAGCTTGAATTATGGAACATATTCTTGATTGCCTTAGTGAACATTGTATATTTTGACTTGACATTTGATATACTTCATTTTAATTTCACTTGAATGTTTTTGGATACATATAATTAATATTTATGAGATATACCCAAAATACATTAAAAGGCTTTGGTCTAAAAGCTCCCTCTCAAAAATTGATTCACTTGTTAAGATGATATTTTTTTAGCATTATTTATCAATTGTACCACTTATAAACATTGAATATTGTACCAATTGTTAAAGACTATATGAGGAAGAGAGTGTTGAACACATAATTTTGAAAGATACCACTTGATATGCAAATGATTTGACATTTAAAGTTTTTCTTGAAAAATTGTGTTCAACGGTTTTTAAAACCTGATAGAAGACTTCTCTTCTATTTATAAAGTAAGCGCACTTATGCATACACTCCCCTGTGACATTTGATTCCGGGTTACAGTCTGAAGTAACTGTAAGCTATTGTCATGAGCTCAAAACTTTTGAATGTTTTATATAGTAGCCCAAGACCCGAGAAAACTGACTTTCTTGTTAACAAGATAAGTTATCTTTAAAGACGCACTTTCCTTACTTTGAGGTCCGAGTTATACACTGAAATGTACATAAGTTATTAAGAAATTTTAGAAATGACATGTTTTGAAACGTTTGAACTCTTGCTCGAAATTCATTTATACACCCTTGTCAATGTTAATCGACATTTCTAGGTACGTAAATGTTATCGATTCCAAGAGACATGTCGAAAAGATTCTTTTTTGTATTTTTGAAAATTTTCCGATTTTGTATTTTGTTTTTATAGATTTTATGTTTTTGTATTTTCTTTTTTCAAAAATATTTATAAATCAAAATAAAGAGAAAAATCAAAAATATTTACAAGTCGAAGTTTCCATCAGCAGTGACAGTTGTTGCTAGAGTTGAAGTAGATGAAGTTAATCTGGTTGTTGTTGACGTTTATTGGATGCATCAGCAGTAGGAACAGCGGAAGACTTTGAAACAACTTGATTTCTCCATTGAAATATTCGTCAAACAAAGAACCGAATAGACTTTCTAACTCTATCATCGACGTCATGCTTATCATATATGTTGTAAGAACTTCTTTGACATTGAGGAGCGAGGCTTGAACCGTTGTGTTCAAACGTCATCTGTCTGATTAGTTTTGAATCCACTTCAACACTGGTTTCTGAGATATCAGCTTTTTGAGAAACCACACTCCAAGATTATCTAGCTTGACATTGTTAGATGTACCTACACTTAAATTAAAACTTTGTTCCTTCTGAACATTGATTGATGTACATGCACTTAAATCCAGAGTTTGTTTGCTTTTATGAATATTAGGGATATCTACATTTGAACCATGTGTGGGTTCACTGTCATCCTTGCTTGTACAAAAAGCGAGTATCTTTCCCGTAGGAACCCACTTAAGACCAACAGTTTTGAAAATTCTACTTGTGGGTTTCCACCTAAGATCAGATCTAGGAGATGTTTTCTCATACACAGCGGAAGTCTTATTAGGAGAAAATATATGTTCAGTAAAGATCTGCCTTATAGGTTTCTAAGTAGGACTTTTCTGTTCTATGGGTTTGTTACTGTTTCTAATCTTGTTAGATTAAATCTTAGCACGAGAATTCACTTCTTTTAGGAATTTTGTTATACAAGCATCATGATTTTCATTAAATACACACTTATTACATGTAAAACAAACAAAGTGTTTGGAATCTGAGAAAGAATTAGAATTCTTAGAGTGAGCTGCTATGGGCACAACCACTATCGTTACTCAACTACTCTTAGATACAGGCAAACTCTTAGTTGAGTGATTAGTGCTCCTAGGTTTTGGTTTGCTACCACCAACAGTGCTTTGAAATCTAGCAGAAGGCATCACACTAGTTTTTGAGTTCCTATCTCTTTCTTGTGTCTTTTTCCTAGCTTCATCAAGATGGTGATTATGAACCATGTCATTTGAACTAAATCTTGGCATATTCTTAGAACTATTCCTAGATTCGCTAGATGCAATCATATGATCAGGTTTTATAAAAACGGATTCTCTTCTCTTAGGCAAATAGTGTTGAGTTACTGGTCTTGACAAATTTTTATTCACATCAACTTGGAAGGCAAACCGTGGTTTTGACATTTGAGGTCTTTCAGATTTAAACGTATTCGGTTGTCTAACAACTGATTGGTGGTTTCTTAGTGATTGTAAAATCGGTTTCCCCATAGACTGGTATGTTGTAGCAAACTTTAGTATCTACATATTTCCTTTTAACTTCCGTAAAGTCATTTTTTAATAGCAGCAATTGCAAAAAACCTTTTCCTGAATCTGAGGCTTTAAATCAAGCATTATTAGCAAGCAAGAAATTGTCTGTTTTATAGTCTTGATCTCGTATATTTTAAATAGAATCATACAAATTATTTGTAAATGCTTTTTCAAAGTGTCATTTTTCTTAAGTAATTTAGCCACACTATGTTCTAATTCAATATTTATTGTTTCAAGTACATCAATTTCCTTTTTAATCTTTGCTTTATTACTTGTTTCATTCAAAATTTGACCATGTTGCCCCGATTTTAAAGCTTGATGTTGACATTTAAGTTCAAGAACAATACAATGTGCTTCCATTCTTGAAAATCTTTTTGAAATTGGGCAACGGTCTTTTTGAGTAAAATATTTTCAGACTCGAGTGATTGTTTTGAGTAGTTAGTTGTCTGGTTATCAAGTGATGAATCAAGTATAGGACTTTGAACTTGAGATTGTTCAGGATACTAGTCAACCCTACCTTCATGAATGATTTCAAGTTTCTCAATATGTTGTTGTCCTATTGCAAAGATATTACATTCAGCAGTCAATTGTACCTCGGCCATTGGCTCTTCGTCATATATGGGTTTGATATCTGCATCATCAGCACCTGTATCATTCCCTGACCTGTTGCTATCATCTTGCACTTTTAATTTTGTTCCACTGCTTTCTGTGATAACCAGATCAACATCTACTGCTTTACCCGTATCAACCTTACTCTTTTGCGTCTGCATCTGCCTTTTATTCACCCCCTTGTCATATTGTCTTAGATGACGTGTTCTTTTAGCAACATACTTCTTAACATTACCCGTGTATTGAAGTAATGTGTCACTGAACTGTTTAAGTTCAATTCTAGTGTATTCAACAAAATACTTATTTGTTGAATCGATGAACCTCTGAAACTGGTTGTTTACCACCCAAAAGACTGTCATGGATCCATCTTCTTGAAATTCATCTTTGTCAAGTTGCTTTTGTAGTTTATCTACGTTGAGGATCATTGTACTTGTGAAAGTATCAGCATCTTGACCAAAGAGTGACATGAATGCCCGTTTGAATCCATGTTCGATGTGAGTGCCTTTTAAGTCTTCTTTAGAAAGAACTTGAAGTTGTGAATGAAGAGATCGAAAATATGCCATGCATCTTTCTTTTGCCTTTGACATCTTGTATTTGATTGCATGTACATCTTTTGTTGCAGAATCCAAGCTGCTTTCCTTTACTGATTTGCTGGATGCAATCTCTGAATTACTGTCTTATTTCTCAAAACAAGTGTTTTGTATGATGATTGTGTTGTAGTTAGGTGTATGATTTGTGATTCAAGTTTTAAATTTATATTTTACCGACTTAACAAAAAACAACACTTTAATGGGCAGTGTACCCGGTCAGTGGGAGTTTCGTGGTAAGTAGGGTGTCGATCACTAAGAGCGAGGAACACTTTCAATTTATTAATACTTTGGTTTTTCTAATCTAAGTTAGTCTAATCTATGCTAAACCTATGTGTAACATTTCTCATTTTTAGGTCATTTCCCTACTCAATTATTATCATTATTTATTTTTAGAGTTTTACGCGTTCGCTTTTAATTATTATCCTATAGTTAAATCGCGTAAACTAAAAATCAACATTCAACGTAAACGGACATCAAACAAGTTAAAGTTCACATCAAGCAAGTGTTATATAATTATTAAGAGGATAATTAATAACTTTTCATATTTTATTTTTATTGGTTACGTAAAACGCTTACGTTTCGCAATAAAATACATTTAGGCATACCCGAAGTACCTATACCTATCTATACTTAAACAAATACCCACAATTATACCCACTACACAAAAATTAACTCACTTACTCCCAAAATAAACCATAGGCCCGATGTATATGGTTTTACACTTAACAAACCATTTAAATCACATGTTTCTTTAACTAACTCAACCAAGTACCTTACATTACACATGTTTCCATAAATTGGCTTGTCAAGTGTATCTTGCATCTAATAAGAAGCCTCCCTCCTCCTAGGGAGGAGGAGAGCACTTACACACTCTTACACTTTGTACCTTAACCATACAACTTAACCAAGGTTAGTTTAAGAAAGAGTTTGTTTGTCTTGATGTTATGTTTTAATTAGACAATGATTAATAGATTCCCAAATTAGCAAAAGCAACGAGTATGATCAAAACGCAACGAGTATGATCAAAACGCAATGAGTCTAATCAAAACACAACTAGTATGATCAAAACGCAATGAGTATGATCAAAAAGCAACGAGTATGATCAAAACGCAACCATTAGAGAATCAAAACCAACGAGTCTAATCAAAACGTAACTATAATTATCAAAACGCAATAGAATGATCAAAATGACGTAACCTTAAGACAAAACGCAATAAGCAAAACGCAACCTTGAGACAAAACGCAATGAGCAAAACGCAACATTGAGACAAAACGCAATGAGCGAAACGCAACCTTGAGACAAAACGCAATGATCAAAACGCAAGATCTTCTAGGCAAAACGCAAGATTTGTTGCGATTTGGGCAGCATAACGTTGAGATTTACTTTGATAAAGGGTCTTCAGTAGGCAAAACACAATGATGAAGCAAAACGCAAGCAGCAAAATGCAATGTTGAAGCAAAACACAATGTCTTGAGGCAAAACGCAATGAATGAAGCAAAACACAATGTCTTGAGGCAAAACGCAATGAATGAAGCAAAACGCAATCAACAACACTCCTTCAGATAGGCAAAACGCAGCCACGAAAAAATCTTCAAACTTTCTTGTAAGCTACGAAATGATGTTAAAACCACCTAGTAATGATGCAAGGAATTGATCTAAGCCCGAAAGTACAAATCTTTAACACTTTTAACCACGAAACAAAGATCAAAGTTGATTTTTTTTTCTTGCTTTTTTTTAATTTTCGAAGCAAAGAAAAACAACCAACTAAACCCACGAATTTCACACAAAACAAACACTAAACACCCCTTGGCGAGTGATACCACATGTTA
>BQNB010091440.1:9585-22973 GCA_026074375.1 Tanacetum coccineum
ACTCATATAGAGGTCGTTCTCTTATCTCGTGCTATTGATCTATGAAGTAACATTCCCCAACCCATATTCCGCTGCGACCCACTTTGGGGGTGTTACATCGAAGGTCCTTCACAAGTTTTACCACTTTGTATGGTAATAGCATTGACATGCTCACGAGGGTTAATTACGGTTTGACTTGGAAGAGTTCCTGAATTCGAAGACGAAGCGGTGTTGGAAGTTATGAACTTAGAAAGCATTTCCGTTAAATTTGTCATCTGGTTTTGTAAACCCTGGCCTTGATTTTGCATATTCCGTAACACAACATCATTAGCCTTGACATAATTCTCGAAATTGGTTTTTGAAACACCTTGCATTTGTTGAGTAGGAGCTTGATAAACTGGTGGTTGATTAGTTGGAGGTTGGTAAACTTGTCCTTGATTGAAGTTACTTCCACGGTTTTGATTGAAATTGGTTCCTCGATTTTGGTTGAAATTATTTCCTTGATTTTGATTGAAACGGTTTTGATTGTTTTGAATCGGAGGAAAACCAGGAGGTCGGATTTGGTTTGAAACCATCGGAGGTCTAGAATTGGTATTTCCTTGATTAAAATTGGCTGCAGCAGCTTGTGAAACGTACTCTTGAATGTTGTCTCGATAAACGTTGCCATCGGTGGCTGGACAATTTTTATAAGAATGAGCACCTCCACAAGTTACACAACTCTGCTCGACCGCTTTTACGGGTGCGGGAGCTTGGGCTTTTTGTTTGTCGATAAGCATAGTCTTCATCATATTCTTAAGTTCAGAAACTTCGGTTGTAAGAGCAGCAACATCTGGTGAAATTCCGGGGGTAGATGAATTCGAACTCGCGAATTACGAACCTTGGATTTACTCTCGATAATTCTCAAGCATTCACGAGGCATCTTATCCAAAAAGTTTCCACCCGCAACAGAATTCAACGAATCTTGATCATTAGCATTCAAAGCATTGTAAAACGTATCTAATTGATGTAATTCAGAAAATCCGTGATGTGGGCATGCTCGAAGAAGGTCATTAAATCGATCCCAAGCCTCGCCTCGGGTAAAACAGATTCTTCAAATATTTGTTGAAATCTCGTGATTTCGTTTCGAAGATTTGTCGTTTTTGAAGGAGGAAAGTTTGATTAATGAATTTTGAAACAAGATCATCCCATGTTCAAATTGATTCGAGGAGGTTCTTTTTCTAGCCAAATCCGGGCTGAACCTTCAAGAGAAAAATGCGAAAAAAGCATAAGCTTAATTGACGTGCTCGGGTTTATCCGGAAATCTCATTGTTGAAGTAATTTTATTGAAGTAGTACGGATGTGACATGTGGATCCTCTTTACATGTACGAAAATGTTCTGTTTCTTGACAAGATTGATCAAACATGCTTTAAACTCAAAAGTTAGCATGATTTTCGGAATTTGATTGCTTCCCGTACCCCTCGGTGGAGGTTGCTTGGGCAATTTGTGTAATTTAGTCCGGTTATCAGCCATCGGAACTACGGGAGGAATTTAACAAAAGGATAGGAGGGGGTTTTCTAAATGTAAATGTTGATAACAGCGGTTGGGCTTGTTGTTGACGGTTTACGGTTGTGGGTTAAGAACGTGCGCGCAATTGCACAAATTAGGAAAAAGAACACCCCACAAATATTTTAACTAATAATTTATTATTATTTTTTTTATTTTTTTTATTTTTTTTAAACCAAACTAAATTCACGGGATAACGAGAGCCAACTTAAACCAATTAATTCAAATTTACTTCAACTGGTAGTCTTAAAATTTTTTTTTAAGGTGAGCCGTATTTCGTAAATGACAAGTTTTTAAATCTTTTAGTTGGGAACTTACTAATGGATAATACCTCAATTGAAGGTATTATTTGTTGGTGTTCTTTTACCAACTTTGTTTATTTTATTTTTTTATGGACTATTTTTTTATATTTTTGATTTGTTTTATTTTTAAATGATAATTATAGTAAAAAGAAAAGAAAAATATTTTTTTTATTTTTTATTTATATATATATATATATATATATATATTTTAACAAAAACAAAACTTTCAAAAATGAAAGGGTCTTCAAATTACGATCAACAAACTTCAAACGAGAGAATCTTAATCACAAATCCCCGGCAGCGGCGCCAAAAATTTGATTCGTAGAATCTAACACACGTAAAATATAATATATAAACGATGGAAAATTACCAGATTACCCTTGAGGACAAAGGTAAAAAGGAAAAATTTTCAAAATATATATAATATAATATAATACGTATATTAACCGGGAAGTATGATTCCCCGGGTCGTTTCGCCAACGATTTATGAAATTGAAACCACGTTCTTGTTTGGACAATGATTTGAATTAAAACAAAGATTGATTTGATTATTTATAACTACTAATTAAAAACAACAATTAAAAATAAGCAAACAAAAGCAATTAATGCACAAAAACAATTAACGAGAACGAAGAAAACGCGGCAAATAAGCAACTAAGGTAAGATTAACTCCTATAGATGCAAATAAAATTTCTAAACCTAAATTAAGGCAAAAGAAAATTTTAGGAAAAAGAAAATTATTTTTTTGATTATTTTTGTATTTATTGGAGTTAAAATGAGCGTTAAAACACGAAAAATAAGAACGGGGACGAATCTCGTTCTTTAAAAAACGAAATTTTGCAATTTAGACCCTACGAAAGAAAAACTAATTTTCCTATGAACTTTATGATAAAAGAAAATTTGCTAAAAAATATTTATATTTTTTTGATTATTTTTCTATTTTTTATGATTTTTTAAAGTTTTTAATGAAAATAAATGTTTAAAAATACTAAACGAACTATAAAAATTCTAGAAAAATTACAGAAAATAGCTTACACTACTTAAAACCTAGGAAAAATAAGCCCGAAATCACAGCTTATCAAATAAGCTGTGAAATAAGCTAGAACAGCTTATAAGGCTTTTTGGGCCAAAATGAATATAAAGAATTGATTGTGTAAGAGTCTTATGAAAAAGACCCAAGGGCACAGCGGTAGGGAGTGTGGTGTGTGGTGTGTTATAAAGGGTTCCACTTTCCCTTTTTTAAAAAAAAAACTTAAAGAACAAAAGTTGTTAAGGAACCTTTTTTAAGCAACTTTAACAAAACAAGCTTAAGCTGAAACTCAAAATTAAGCTCTCTAAAAGCTTTTTAAGAAGCTGTTTTCAGAAAGTGAGCCATTGAGGGCCAAAAAGCTAATTTTCATTTAAATGCTTGCACACAACTCAATTTAAGCTCAATTTCAATTCTAAAAGCTGTTCTGGAAAGCTAATAATGTAAAGCAACTAATTTTGAAAAGCTACTTAAGCTAAGAACAATATAAGCTAACTAAATTTAACCATCTAAATGACAAACTCAGAAATAAGCACTAAAAACTCAAAATCTAAATAAGCTAAAAAAACTCAATAAGCTATGACAGAAGCTGAGCTTTTGAAATCTAATCACTCTATTAATAAGCTACAAATATAAATGATAAAAACTAATACTATAAGCTAGAAATCTAAGTTTAAAAACTAAGTTTTAGTTACTACTGTTTTTGGCGTTTTTGAGGTTTTTTTTATTGAACTTTAAAAGCTGATTTATCCTATGTAATAAGCTTAAATATGTAAAACAAGTTTTAATCTATATTAACCTATATGTTAACTATCACCCTACTGATTTTTAAAAGCTAAACACCAAATAAGCTATCCTAATTTTGATTAAAAACCACTGCAGTTTAAGACTGCAGTGGTGTCTATCTGATGCAAATGTCAAAGAGGCAAAACCAATATTGCAGGTGACCAAGTATGTCAATCCTGCACTAGATACTCTCAATGAGTATGTTTAAACTCAACACAAACAAGATCCAAGCTCAATGAGGCTTGGATCAAATTTTTAACAAGCAAAGGAAAGGGAAAATTCCCCTGGTACGGAACCAAAGGAGATTAAGCTCAAAAATTTTCTTAAAATATAAATCTAATGATTCAAACCTTTTTAAAACTTATTTAATTATGAAAATGAAGCTGACCAAATTGAAAACACAAACTTATTTTGACTTATGAAGGTCAAACTTCATTAATCCAAACACCCCTTTAACTAAGACAGTTTTCATTTTAGCTTATGAATTTGAAATCTAGCTATCTAAACTTGAATACCAGGTAACAAACAACTTATGACAGACCTTATAAGCTTAAACTAACAACTAGATAAGCCATAATTAAAGAGATTATAAACTAATGCTATGATTTTTGAGCTTTATAGACAGATTTTTTAAAGAGCCAAATATTGAGAAATATAATATCTATTCTATAAAAATCAAAAATAGATCAATGGGAAAGCTACTTTATCAGCATAAAAACATTTAGAAAGCACTAGTTTTAACTAATAAATAAGCAGAAAATAAGACAAAAACTATTAGCTAGTAATCTAAGACAGAAATGGAAATGAGAAACTTACTTAAACCTTAGCTAAACAAAGGCATAAATTGCTCAAAGAGCTTATCAACAGCTCTGGCTTATCAAAGATAAGCCAGTAAAAGTCCTTGGAAGCTCATCCCTTGCTAGCTTCCCTTCCATAAGCTTAAGAGTCCAATAATCAAAGTATTAAGTTAATTTTAAGGTTTAAGTCAATTAAAGACTGAATTGAGCTCAATCATAAGCTTATAGACTTGTGAGAGCTTATAAGAGCTTATTGGTCCGTTTTTTTTTTTTTTTTTTTTTTTTTTTTTTTTTTTTTTTTTTTTTTTATACACTATCACTAGAGCTTATAGAGAGCTTTTGACAAATTTATTAAAGAAAACTCAAATTTAATTAAACTTAAAAAGGCTTAAATACAATAATGAAAGAATTACAAAAGTTTAAATGAAAATTACATTGACTTAAAACTTAAAAGCTTAAGCTAAATTTCCTAAAAATCTCAAAGCTACAAAAACTAACTCACTCCCCGTGTGTGAGAGTGTGAGGCTATAAATAGCCTGATGATGAAGCTTCTAGGAGCCTTGGTTGTTACATACTCCTCTTGATCTCATCTGTACATTCTTTCAATGATTGGAAGAGCAATTTTAGCCGTTGGATCACATCATATCTCACACGGATTGCCAGCTTGGCAATCCGTGATTGAGACAGTTTGTGCTTCTTTTGAGAGTGTATCAAGTACAAATCCAATCATTTCCTTGTGTTTCTTTTATGTCCACCGTGGCATTCTTTCTTGGGTTTAGCCAATAGGAGCTTTGTATGACGTTTTAACCTGTCCATGTGTTCTTTGTCACCTTAATTACCCATCTTAGCCCTCAATTGTGAAATGCCCTTTGAATTGTATATCAATACTTTCCCTGGGATGTGTGAAAAGGTAGAAGACGATCTACAGTAAAAACAGATTTTCCCGCTTTATTTTTTAACTATAAGGGTGCGTTTGATTTGTGTTGACCCGGGGTTGACTTGGGTTTGGGCCGGGTTATAAGGGATTTGGGCCCGGGCTTGGTTTTGGATTTGTTATAAAAAGTTAACGGGTGTTAACTTTTATTAATAGAAGTTAACACCGTTAGGCTTTTAGGGCTATTTTTGCAATTTGGAATATCTGAGGGAACTGATTTGATATTTTTAGGTTTTGTCTTTTAAGAAACCCCCCCCCCCCCCCCCCCCCCCCCAGAGTTCACAATTTGACTTTTTGACCATGTTTGACTAAGCTTGAATTTTTGACCTGATGATTTCTCCTGGCTCTTTTGTGCTCTTTAACACACCAACAGTTTTATCTTTTTCAAAATTCATTCTTCAATTCATAAGCTGGACCGAATAGATATCCAGTGTCACAAGTTTGATCCATATAGGATCTCACAAGTCACCTATCGAGAGCTTTTTTGATGTTGGCTCAAGCAATATTTCCATCTTCACTGTGAATACTTAAGTATCACTCAGATGTTCTGGCAATACCACAAGGATAATACGTAGGACTCTTAAGATATTACTTGTTATCACAATGTGTGAATTAACAAATGTTTTGTATTAGTATCCTAATGAGATTTATAGATGATCTCTTGGCTCTAGACTCAATAGTGCTCATTTGGTTTTAGTAATCGGAGGCTGGAGCAGACTGCCACCTTTTCAATACCAACTAACTCGGAGTGAGAAAGTCGATAGAAATGCGTGTAATCTATGTGAGAAATGAAACAAGATTCTGTTGATAGACCTTAAGTGGCTAGGGAGGGTTGTGCACTACGTCATTGGGTTCATGACTATCTTCAATACTAGACAACAACTTACTGTTTCTGATAGTTTATGTATTGACCTGGTTTCTGCCTAAGTGTAAGGATGGCTTCTTTCTTTTCACCCTTTATCTTAACTTTTATTTTTCATTCTTCAACTCCTTTAGTGCTTACCAAGACTTCATGACCAGAACCTTGTTAGGTTTGTTCCAGTACTAGCTCCATCTCAGCTGGCACTATTCCTTGTTCTCACCTTTTCTCCTTTTTATCATAGCTAAGGACTTTCTATTCTAACTAATGGAATGTCCATGGGTAGATCCCTCCGGTTCTAGCTGGATCGTGGGAATGAATACCTATATCTAACCACCTTATAACTCTAAGTAATTAAATACATGGTCGGTCTTTTGGTATCATTCATAGCCTTGAAACCATTTTTAATGTTCCCCCTCAACATATGCATCGATATTCGGAAATGTTTAGCATATAAAGGGTGAAGCTTGCACTTGAGTCCTTAAATTCACATCTTTAGCCATATATTTTAATCACATTTTCTCCCCTTATCAAAAATGTCAAATCTCTTGATATTTTAGATATCAATTGATTCAAATATTAATGCTTTCAGGGAAAAATGTCCAATTATTAACAAGCTGATTATTGGAACATTTTAATGCTCCCCCTCAAATCATGAGGGAATAATATGGTATTTAAGTGCGTGAATTTGAAAAAATTTAAATTTACTAAGAAATTCTTGAAAATTCGCACTTAAATACTATATATGCCTAATTCTAGTCTTACACTACTTATTTACATATTTACAAATTAGTAATTATGAGAAATTGACCTGAAATGGAGTAGGAAAAAATATGACAAAGTCATATTGTCCGTTCAAGCAGCCTGAGGTCAGTCCCATAATCTCTCCCACCAACAAACTTCTCCAAATTCCTCATTAACCTTCTCTCAAAGAGCTGTTGGTCGATTTCCTTGATCATGATGCGTGACCTTTCCTTTCTAGTTTACTCCATCTTCTTTTTGGCAAGTAATCCATCTCTAAGCTGGAAGCAATATCATGAAGAACCCTTCAAACAGATGAGAGTGTGCCATCACAAAACTTGTAGAGTTCATTCGAGCGCATCAGTCTATTTCTCTTGAGCTTATCTTTATATATGATTCCTTATGGATTGTTGTATGCATTGTATGGGGTCATGCTGGTGATGTCTGACCTAAACGTCTCAGGGTTGGTGATATTAAGCTTCTTCTGGTATCTTTCGACTCTCAGTTAAAGGTCTTCTACCCGCTTAAGAATGACAACACGTCTGGTAAACATCCGCAATGCCACGTTCAAGTCATAGAGGTTATCTTTGACTAGATTTGAGAGCTTCTTCTGAACTAAGAGAATAAGCATGTCTTCAATATCACGCAAATTAAGTCTTAGGAAGTTACCTTCCACGAACTGTGTAGCTGCTGATTTTCTCTTCGAATGATAATCTCCTCTAGATACCCGTAATCATACTTCTTTATAACTTTAACATGGGTTACTGCAATGATTCTTTTCGTGGAGAACACATCATGAGTGGACTTCCTATTGCTTGCATATCCATAGAAACTTTGTCATTTTGGAGCCCAATGAGTGATTCCCCACATAGCATATTTGTCATAAGCTACCTTCACTGGACTCTATAACGATGAAACCATATCTTCGATGCCCTCAATAGTATCTGTTGGATCCCTTACTGAATAGATCTTGAACCTTTAGCTTGCAAAGGGTTTGCTACTTTAGATAAATCCAAAGCAACAATAATGAAACACTGATTTAACACTATTGATTATGTGGAAACTAATCAACAATGCTAAGAAGAACAATATTAAGTAACACAAGAAAACTTTGTATTATAACTTGAATCTGACTAGGTTACAGATTACAAAGACTATGATTGCTAAGATGATCTCTATTGATCTATGTTGATCTATATCAACTAACTATGACTAGGGTTCCTTTTATACACTAAGGAAACCCTAATGGGCTTTACAAAATGCATATAGAGATCATGCATATCCTTTCCTAAGATATCTCATGCATATCTCTAACTCTAACTAACTTCTGCATAAGCAGACTTAACTATTACATAACTAGTACTAACTTATAATGAACTACCAGTACTAAATATGCTAACTCTTCTACCAGTACTAACAAGTATACTGGCAGAACTAACTATATAACAAACATAATTAAGTCTTGTATACATAATTCCTAACAATCCTCCCCTAAACTTGAACTTCACTTGTTAACTTCAAGTTTCTTCAGTTTTCTTCAGCTTGAGCTTTTGAGGATTGTATCCAAACACTTCTCTTTAATCATTAGCTTCTCTTTAATGATGATTTGTTTGTTGTTGATTTGAAGCCAAATCATACTTTGGCTTAAATCTTTAATAGCATCTTATCCTCTATGCATCACAGCTCTACAGCAACATCCAACTAAGTTGGCTTTGTAGTTTTTGGCAAACTACAAGCCATCAACGGATTTGATATGTCTTTACCATGAGCCATTTGCTATGGACTAGCCAATGCTTCATTGTAGTAACAAGGTGCATTGATAACCTTATAGTTTTTAGCAAACTATCAGCTGTCAACGGATTTGAGATCTCTTTACCAGTAGCCGTTTGCTCTGGAGTAGCCAATGCTTTAGTGCAACACTATGGTGCATTGATTACCATACAGTTTTTGGTAAACTGTCAACCATTAACGGATTTGAGAAGTCTTTACCAAAGCCGTTTGCTTTGGACTAGCCAGTTCTTGATGTCTGTTAGACATGGTGAACTGATGACCATTTGTTGTGTGGTTGATAAACCAACACTTAAACAATCCTTCTCAACTCCATTACAGCTTCCAGATACCCAAACCATACCTTAGCTGCTGAGAATCTAATTATCATCTTAATCCAGCTTGCTTCTCAATCATCTTCAAAAGTTGATAGCAAACTCATCCGTTGTTCCATCTAGAAGCTTAATCTTTAGCATTACTTGGCAAGCATCTTTTGACAAGGGATATTTTCTATCTGCTAACATATATATAGTAGTATCATCCAATGTTAGGCAATGTACTGCACAAGAAGGATAATACCTCCAATTAATCATCTTCTGTTGAAGTGGCAAACTCCATATTGCATCATCACTAATGGGTGGATCAAACATGGTCTTAAGATCACCCCAAAGTACTCTGTCATATATCTCTTCAGGCCTATTTACTTCATACTTCTTTATCACTAATCTGTATAATTCTTTAAGATAATCTCTTGAAAAGTCTTTAAGTATGGTTCCAAAACTCATATATATTTTATCAAAACCATCTTTTCTTATAATCCGATTTACAGCCTTTACACCAGATTGAGGAATGATCTTCCAATCAACAATACTAGGAGGTTTTGTAGCAGTTGGAATAGAATCTATTCCAATCTCAGATTCTGATGAAGCACTTGTGACTTTATCCTTCATGAATGCTTCCCTTTCTTCTTCACTTTCATCTTGTGCAGTCTTGTCAATATGTATTCCTTTCCTTGCCTTTTTCTTCCTGATTTTACCTCTCTTCTTTACAGACTTCTTAATTTCTTCTTCCTTAGCAATCACTGGCTCTATAATACTTTCTTCTAAGACTGAAACCTCTTTAATGGTCTTTTATTTCTTTGAAAATTCTTGCTCCAGCTGAACACCTTGTCTCTTTACTCTTTCATCAGTTTCCATTGGCACAAATTTTTCAATACTCTTCACCAGCTTTTCAAATTTAGTCTTGAGCTCATCAAAAGTAAGTTCCTTTAATTGAGTTAATTTCCATAATCTTTTATTCTTGATGAAGGTACTCATATAATCTCTTTGATGTGCCTGTATCATTGGCTTGCTCCTTCTTGCCTTAGCCTTTTGTTCAACATAGAACTTCTTTTCCTAATTTATCATTTCCACCATCCTTTGTGCAAAATCTTCAATAGTCGTACTTTCTCCTTGTAGACTCTTGGTCAGTTCTGTATTTGCTTCAAGTTTTTCTTTGATGGTATCCCAATCCTCTTTTGTATAATACTGAGCATCTTCTTGAACTTTATCTTTTCTTTTCTTTTATTGTTATGATAATTCTTCCTGCTCTAAAATCCTTTTAGCTAGCAAAGCATCCAAATGAACTTGTCTTGCAGCCTCTTCCTCCTGTAATGCTTGCAATCTTATAGCTTCTGTAAGACCAGCTTCTTCTTATTGAATTTGTACTTTTGTTCTTTTGGTAGCTTGAATTTCTTATGTAGTCATTGAAGCTTTTCCTTCTCTTTGACTTTTAATTGGAGAAGGAATTGTGACATTTATGGTTTGAACTACACTAGGAGTACTAACTGGTCCACTACCAGTACTAACTCCTAAGCTACCAGTATTAAAATCCTCATTGCCAGTTGATATGTATGAAAACACATATCCGTTTTATGTCAAAAATGGCCCTAAAAAGACAAAATTGTGCTTTAAAATGCTTGAATATTGCTTGTTTTGTCTTTGTGATTGTGTAGGTACGGATATTGCAAAAATCTCAAGAAAACAGTCAAAACCGGACAATCACGAACACGGGAACGAAAGAGCACACAAAGAGACGGGAGAATACTATCAAAAATCAACAGTGGTCAACTCAAGTCAACCTTCAGTCAAACATGGTCAACACAAAAAGACAAAATCCAAAATTACCAAATCAGTCCCTCATATCTACCAAAATTGCAAAAATAATCCCTAAACCCTAACGGTGTTAACTCTTATAATTATAAGAGTTAACACCCGTTAACTCCTTATAACAAATCCAAGCCCGAGCCCAGACACATCTCGTAGCCCAATTCCTTTTAACCAAAGCCCGAGGCCCAAAACCCTTATAAGCCCGGAGTTATAACCCCGAGTAAATCAAAAAGTCAAACCCCCTTTTTATAAAAGAAAGTTACGCAGGAAAAGTGGTTTCTACTGTTCAACCATCATCTCCGTTTAACCTCGAGTCAAAACAAAGGGGTAATTCAAATTGGCTACGTGACATAGCAATTCAAGTGATAAGGTACATGTTGGCAGAGTTTGACGTCACAAGAAGCTCCTATTGGTTAATTCCCAAAAGAGAATGACACGCGTAGATTGAAGAAAGCACACAAGGAATGGGGTTTTTACACTAAAACGCTCATAAAAGAAGCACAAAGGCCTTTGACACACGGATTGCCACGTTGGCAATCCGTGTGATCAAAATCTAATCCAACGGTAGATATTGAGCATCAAATGATTGAGGGAATGAAGGGACATGATCCAAGAAAGGCTAGAAGACCTAGAAGCGTCTTTAGCAGGCTATAAATAGCCCACACTCACTCATACATGGGACGATCTTTTTATCTAGTTTTTTTTAGCTTTTTGAACTTTTAGCGTATGTAATTTTCATAAATTAGCTTATGTAGTTTTAATTTAGTTTTTAAAAGTTTATTGTAATCTCAGTTTCAACCTATTGTAATTAGTTTTATAGTTAATGAAATCATAAGTTTTATTTTAATAAACTATCATAAGTTTTTTACTCTCAAATGTTGTTGCTACTTTTACATAAGCTCATAATAAGCTCATTCTAGCTCATTCAAGTCTATAAGCTTGGATTTGAGCTCTAATAAGCCTTAATCTACTGAAACTTTAAATTCAGCTTAAAAACCCTTGCTATTTGGATTTTGGACATTTAGAAGATGAGCTTACTTTGGAAGAGCTCATATGGACTTTTACTGGCTTATTTACAATAAGCCAGAGCTTGTAGATAGCTCAATTAAGCCTTTTATAGCCTTTGTTTAGCTAAGACAGCTTGTAAGTCTCCTATTTCATATTTCTATCTTAATCTTCTAGTTTAGCTTTTGCTTATTTTTCTTTTTTACTAGCTTATTTGTAGTTTTTACTTGTTTTATTTAGCTCATTGATTGTAGGTCCTTTGTCTTGAATCTATATAGCCTTTGTAAGACAGTAATTAACTTGAATAAATCCAAATCAACTATGTTAAGAGACACTGACTATGAATATCAAGTGTTAATGCAGAATCTTAACACAAGAATTAAGAAGAACAATAATACTAATCTTGTTATTGATTTCTATTAAGCCTCAATGCTTCTATTACATATATAAAACTCTATGCTGTAGGGTTCCCTTTATACACCAAGGAAACCCTAATAGGCTTTATAAAACGTGTGAGAGGATAATGCATATCATTTCCTAATATATCTCCTAAGATATCTCTAAGATAACTATTACTATTCTGTTATATAAACAGACTTAACTAAAACAGACTTAACTAAATACAACCAGTACTAACCTTAGTACTGCCAGACTTAACTTAGTACTGCTAGTATTAACTTAGTACTGCCAGAACTAACTAATACTACCAGACTTAACTGTTATACTATCAGTATTAAGTCTTTTACAATCTATTTCCCAACATCTGTCGGGGCGGTCCCTTAAATAGGCTGGCAGCCCCCTTCAATATCCTGCGGCCCCCTAATATATCTGGGACCGCCGTTTCCTGACATGCTATTTTTTAGCTCGTATAAATAGTGGGTCACCTCCAACTATTTTCATAACCCTTTTGCTTGAATTTCTTTCAATTCTTACTCTTTCTAGATCTTACTAAATCTCTCTAAATCTTTGATTATTTAACTTTTTTAATCTTGTTTAAATGTGATCCAATCTTTTATCCTTTCCGTCTTCCCTCAAGTGCAAGAGAAGAACTTTCATCATCGTCAAGATACGAAGTTATGTAGTCTAGTTTAGTTCATTTGTAACATTTGTTACATATAGATCGAGTCCATATCTTTCATTCTTGTGTAGTTGTGTAGATCTGGGTAGTGTATAAATCTGGAAGTGTTGATGGTGTGTCAGTTAGTATTTCGATCCTCAAAATACAAGTATGGGTGGTAGATTGGTTCTAGCTAAGATTAAGACTCGACATTTAGCTTAGTGTCGGAAAATAACGTAAGCGACGTGTAAACGGTTTTCGTATAGTAAAAATCAAATCATTTCAAAAGAACGAAAAGAAGATAGCACCACCTTCCATATTTTTTTTCTTTTTTTTAAAGAATTTTTTTTGAAAAGAAAATTTTATTTGACACCATAGGGTCAGTTTATGAAATTTGAAAACACATTTTTCCATTGTTTACACAAACAATTTATACAACCTAGT
>BQNB010091441.1:0-26877 GCA_026074375.1 Tanacetum coccineum
AGCTGGGAAATAATCCAATGAGACCGAAATATAGTTAAGAATATTAATAGAGGAAAAAGCATCCTTAATATCGGAAGTAGGATGGTTGGGAGAAGACATCACTCTGTTAACAACCCAGTGGTAAATAACATAAGTTATTTATATAATAGTATAATAGTTATGTACTTTACATACTATTTCGGAAGATGTAGTGGCACGGAGGACTTTCTTGGATGGAAAAAGAAAAGTAGTTATAGTTAAGGTTTCAACCTTGTTCTCTATAACCTTGGCTCTTGATACCAATCTATAACACCCCCATTTTTGACATATAGCAGCGGAAGCTAATCTGGGGTATTATTTCATAGTACAATAGTCATAATCATAGAAAATGACTCAAAAGAGACGTTTTTAAAAGATAAGTTATCATTCATTATTTCATCAGAGTTTTTACAAACAGAGGTCCCAAAATCTACATGAAAACATAAAGTTTGAATGATAACAGTTTAGCCATCTTCAAGTCTGTGCCACTCCATGCCATAAGTTGCTCAAATACCTGAGATAAACATGCTAAAAAGGTCAACACAATGGTTGAGTGATATTCATAGGTTTATGGTAAACAGTTTGAATACAAGTTTAATAGTGGGTTACGTTGTTATACACCTATAAGTGTAATAATTGCAATGAGTACAATTATTATAGAAAACAGTATTATTGCCCGAAGCTCATGCACCGAGACCTTGAGATAATCAATAATCACAATAAGTTGCCCTAACGGGTGCCTTTGCCAAACACCCGCATAGTGTTTCAAATGAAGTGCGTTTGGTTACCAGAAAGTATAGGTACACCAACGGGGAAGCTCAGTCCTAAATAGATCTATTCACAACATTCGCGCTTACTCCGAAAAGTAATTAACGGTTCATGATAGTGGGGTCTTAATGGCAAAAGTAAGGACTTAGGCAATAATATATCAGGATAGCATACAGTGGAAAAAGTACTTGTATTCATGGTTTATAGCATGTATCCCCCTCGCGGGTTTGTGAAAACATTAGAAGATTTAAAATGCGAGGCTATGAACTCAACTTAACAGGGAAAATCTTATTGATGGCAAAAGTATATCAAGTGAAAGTAATGGCTTCGTCACACAACCTGGGGTAATATGTCAAGTCTTAGTTTGATGGTTTATGTTTTAAAACTTTATAAAGTTTAACGTGTTACTTTGATTTATTAATTTATGAAAATATTGTATCACTGTTCGGGCCATCATAATTCAGAGGTCATGTAGTAAACGTTTGAGGAGCCAGGACACTTTAAATCGTAAATCTAGTAAACTCGTCAAAACATATACCAAAATGAAACTCCTCACATGAAGCTCCCTAGTAACATGATACGATAAAATTTTATGTTTCTTCAAAAGCTAGTCGATGATAAATTACAATAATTATATAACGTAATTGTTTTATGATGCGTAGATCGTTGATTAATAACGATTAATGTGTTTAATAAAATTGAGTTTTATAATATTAATATATATTTTTATAATTTATATAAAAATATTATATTTTATATTTTTAAGTTTGTAAAAATGGCAATATATACCCTCGATTTATAAACTTTTACAAGTTTAGTCCTTTATATATAAAGTATATATAATTTAAACCTTTAACTTTGAAACTTTTCAAGATAGGTCCTTATAGTTATAACTTTGGAATAATGACATTTTCAGCCCCTCTAGTTATAAATTTTAGAAAGTTACGATATATACCCCTTGCATGGAAAAATTTTACAAATCAAGTCCAAAAAGCCATGCAAGCTTATTTTAGGATTCCAAATCATATTTGTATAATATAGCTTATTAGAATAAGCTAAAATGAGATGTTCTTAAAACGACATTTTTAGGGTTTTAGTAAAAAACACATGGGTTTGAGGATTCAAGGCTTCAAACAAGAGTTTATATATGATCTTAAGAGTATTATGAACATTCTAAAACAGATTATGAGCTTATTGAACAAGATTTTAAGCTTACTTGAGCTAAAATGGGTCGAATGAGGGTTTTTGGGTTCGTACGCCTAGTAACGACTTTAAGGGCTTCTTCCTCTTGGTTCTTGGCTTCAATTCTGATCTTAGGGACCTTCTACTTCTTCCTTGGCTGAGCTAGAAATCCATTTGTGTGTTTGATGAGTTTTGAGGTGTGATTTGAAATGGGTTGTATGTTTCGGCTATATATAGTGCTCGAAACCTTGGTGGCCAAGGTTTGAGGCTTGGAGTAGTGGCCAAGGTTCTAGGGTAGTGACTAAGGAAGCCTATTGATGAGTATGGGAGGCTAGGAAGGTAGCAATGCAAGGTGGGGAGTGTTGGAAGGGTGCAAATGGACAAGGGTGACAAGGAGGTGACAAGGCTATCTTGGTGGCCAAGGGAGGTGATAGAGGTGCTTGGTTGTTGCAATGTGACATGTAGGTGATGTCCTGGTGGTTTGCTTTTAGGATCACTTGCTTGATGTGCTTGTTGAATAAATGGGATTAAAATGAAAGAAAAAGGTGACAGGTGGTCTATGGTTTCGGTTAGGGTTATTTGATGTTTAAAAACGTATTAGGGTTT
The DNA here is from genome assembly GCA_026074375.1 of Tanacetum coccineum. Taxonomy (NCBI): domain Eukaryota; kingdom Viridiplantae; phylum Streptophyta; class Magnoliopsida; order Asterales; family Asteraceae; genus Tanacetum; species Tanacetum coccineum. The sequence goes on from BQNB010091441.1 coordinate 2,575, forward strand.
ATGATAGGGTAGTTAGGGTTTAAGGATTATAGGCTTAATGTTAGGATTTAGGGTTTAGGATTAATTTAAGATTTAAGATTAAGGTTAAGGTTTAGTTTTCTAGTTTAAGTGCAATTAGGGTTTTAAGGGTTCATTTAGGGTTTCAGGTTCAGATTAGGGTTTTAAGATGACTTAGGTTTAGGTTTAGGGTTTAGAAATCATAGCATTAAGTGCTTGTAACATTGTGCTAGAGTGGTGGAAAGAACATAAAGTGTTTAGGTAGAAAAATGACCTGTTTGGTTTCTTGCATTATTGACTTATACAATAACTTAAATATGAGTTGTATCATTGACATGGAGGGAAATTATATTTCAATGTTGTGGCATTGTACACTTATACACAAGCTTGAAGGTTTGGCACGAATCATTTTTAATATATACATTACATATTAATTAGGGTTTTGAATATAAATGTTAACAGATAGAGTCAGTTTGATATAACATTATAAATGGTACGTTTAAATGGATAATGTACTTGGTAAAAAAAGATATTAAGATATCGACTTGACATATTAGGGATGTTTACATGATATAGGAACATAGATATAAATGGCATTGGTGGAGATTCATGAGCTCATTTCTTAGAGATGCCAAAGTTACGTATTGCATAATGAGATAAAGCAAAATTTTCCTTGTAAAAAGGTGGTATATATAATTAATAGAGGATATTATAGTGCATCTTATTAGTAGATGGATAATTCCATGATGAAATATATACAGATAGTTATCAAAAACATTTGTCTTTCAATGTTGTAATAGACGGTGGTTACAATTCTGTGGGACCTAATGCACTTTAACTCTGAATAATAATGGAACACAAGTTGTTTTAAATGTCCTCATATGGGGTCTTTTTCTATTTATCGTGGTGAAAAATGCTATTATAGAAACACCAAATTGCTAATATTGGCATGCGCAATCCTGATGCCCTTCGGGGCTGGGTTATAGAGTTGGTAACCCCAGAGCTTCGGTTGTAGAGACAGTTGTCTTTCAAAACTCAGATTGTAATCATTTAGATACCAAAGTGATATCAAGAGGTCTAAGGTTTTAAGAACTAGGTCAGAGTCCTTTTGGAAAAACCTAAACTATAATGCCTTCTACACCACGTTAAGATCCTCCATGGCCATTGGTTACATGTAAGGTACAATTATTAATTGTTATGGTGTAAGTCTGTTTTACGTATGTGGTTATAGTATATATTGGGTTAAAAGTATGATATTTTAGGCAGTGTCGGATGCATAAAGTGTTATATGTTGGTACATTTATGCATGTGTTGTATGCATAGAAGTCCATGCGATTATATGATGACTAATACTATATACGATTTCGTAATTAATTGAGATATTATGCGGATCGAGAATGTCGTGATTGTAAAATTTATATGTTGGGCATTTATGGCGTACTGTTAAGTTTTGGTATATGTCCCGGTATAAAAAAAAGAGAGACGTACTTTATTAAGTAAGTATTATATGATATTTTCTATATAATCATTGGGTGAAACAAAATTCCCCCGATCAATGTGATTTGTACCTGTTGTAGAGCCAAATCAACACGATGAGTCCTATTTGATCCCCGAACTACTAGTAAGATGAAGACGAAGACCTAGAAGAAGATGAATTTAAGGAAGAAGAAGATCCTCAAGAAGAAGAAGATGATATGGAAGTCGACATCGAGGAAGATAAGAATGAGCCAGAGTTGACATATCCTTATGAAGAGATGGTTTCTCTTTACCCTCCGCCACCTGTTTCTGAGTCTGAACCTAATGATGAGATTGAGGTTGAGGATGCGGTCAAGCCTGAGATTGAGACTGTTCCTGTTAGTGTCTATGAGGTAGGTGAATCATTACTGACGCTATTACCACGTTAGGATGGTGATAGTTTACTACCTGGCTTCATGAGACGGGATATTGACTCTTTTTGGTCGAATGGTTAATTTTTCAAGACGATTGTGTGGTCGCGAGATGGAACATGCATTGGTCAAAGAGAAAGGAAAAGCAAGGAATGGCTACATTGGTCAAAGAGAAAGGTCAAAGAGAAGGGTAAGTTTTATGGTAAGTTGATCTTGGATTTGGGTAATGAAGTGCATTTTAGTTTGGAGCAAGGAACGGCTACAATGGAAACGCTGGTTGAAAAGCTTGGTAATGTTGAAGATAAGGTTGAGTGCAAGAAATTGAAGAAGGAACTTGAAGAAGCAAGGTTAAGCAACACATTCCTTCGTATGCAGAATGAACGAGTTGAGAGAGATCTCTATTGGACTAGAGTTTGAGCTCATGAGTTCTATCAAGAGATGATTCATAGGGGATTTATGTTTGAAGAAAGACGGAATGAAGCTATCAATGTTTTGATTAAAAATGAGAAGAGTCCTTGTCTGAGCCGCGAGGATCTCCTCCTGATGCTTAGTAGTTTAGTTTCAATTGTAGTTTCTTTTGTTGTGTAATCACTAAACTGAGTCCTCAGTTAGTAGATTTAGTGCTATTGGTTGTAACGATTTGTATCATTTCATGAAACAATGCAACTATGTATTAACTCTTTGTGATGAAAAATGAATGACTATCTTTTGATTACTACATGGATGTATGTGATTGTTGTGATGCTGATTTGTCATTATACATGTTTATAAGTGTAACATGTTAAGAAGGCTTGATTAGATTGCTTTCTATGTGACGTGACAAAATCATGCCTCCAAAGTTTGCACCTTTGACTCAAGCTGCCATTCGGCGAATGATCAAAGAAAGTGTTGATGCCGCTATTACTGCTAAGCGAGCAAAGCAAAGTAAATGACAGAATGATCTAGTAGATATAAGCCCAGTTAGAGGTTCAAGACATTGCACCTGTTGTTTTGAGAGTGTAACTATTTGCTGGGTTATAAGTGCAATCCTGCTGTCTTCCGTGGTGTTGAAGGAGCTGTCAAATTGCGAAGATGGTTGGAAAATTACACTGAGAGTTTTTCGAGATCAGTGAATTGCAGAAGGGCAAGAAGGTGTGTTGTTGCTGTTCGCTACATTAGAAGGACCAACTTTGAACTTGGTGAAAACTAAGAGTTGCAACTATGGCTTAGAGACTGTGAACCAAATTCCCATGTACTAAAGATTAAGCAACTGATGACGTCGAATTGAATCCATAGAGATAAGTTTAAAAGAATGTCACACGGAATTAAACGAACTTTAAGGCTAAGGAGATGATGTTGTTGTGCTAAACTCAGAGGTTAAAGAACTGGCTTTGGAATGGTCCAGAATGGTAAAGCCTGAAAGAGTAAAAGGTTGAATGCTTATATCCGAGGATTGACAGATAATATCAAGGGTGAAGTAACATCTTCTAAGCCTGCTGATTTGAACGAAGCTGTACATATGGCTCATAAGTTGATAGAGCAGAAATAGCAATCTAGAGATGCAAGAATTTTGGAAGGAAAGAAGCGAAAGTGGGAGAGCTTTCAAGGAGGAAATAGTAGTGGTAAAGGCAATCAAAGGGATAACTCTTCGACAAACTGCAGAAATCCAAAAGTAATGAAATTGGCGCGAGCATGTTACTACAGCTCCTACTGATGGAAAGCTTCCTTTGTGTGAATGAAGTTTTTTACTCGCCAGTTGTTAGTGTAACAATCAAGTACGATACAAGGTAAAAAGGTTAGGCCATAGAGGGCAAAGTATTGTAAAGGAGAAGAGTGATGCCACTGTGGCTGAACCTCATGCCTATAGACTTGTTATGATTGTGGTGAGCAAGGTCATACTAGGAACCGATGTCCGAAGAAGGTTAAACAAGAAGAAGTTGGGGAAGTTCGTGGTCGAGCTTATGCTATTAAGGATGCTGAGCCGCAAGGTCTGAATGTGGTTACTGGTACGTTTCTGCTAAATAACCAATATGGTTCTATTTTATTTTATTCGGGTTCCGATAGGAGTTTTGTGAATACTAGATTTATTTCATTGCTCGATATCAAACCGATTAAAATAGAGGATAGTTATAAGGTAGAGTTAGCTGACAGAAGATGAGTTAGGTACGAACATTGTTTTGGAAAAGTTGCACTTTGATTTAGTAAACCATGTTTTTGAAAATCCATCATATGCCGATTGAGCTTTGGGGGGGTACGTCTTAGACGTCATAATGGGGAATGGATTGGCTTGTCACGCATGGATGCTGATATCGTCTTATGGTAAGAAAGTTGTTCATATACCGTATGGGAATAAGACACTGACAGTCGAAGGTGACAAAGGTGTGTCTTGATTAAAGGTTATATCTTGTATCAAGGCCTGTAAGTAAGTCAAGCGAGTTGTCATTTGTTTTTGGCACATGTGACGGAAAAGAAGTTAAAGGAGAAACGATTGGAAGATGTGCCTATAATTTGTGATTTCCCTAAGTTGTTTCCTGAGGAGTTGCCAAGACTACCACCGCCGAGGAAAGTAGAGTTTCGAATTGATCTAGTACCGGGGGCTGCACCTGTTACACGTGCATTGTATAGATTGGCACCGTCTGAGATGAAAGAGTTGTCGGTATAATTGTAAGAGTTGATGTAGAAAGGATTTATTCATCTAAGTTCATCACCATGGGGAGCACCATTTTTTTTTGTAAAGAAGAAAGATGGATCTTTTAGAATGTGTATAGATTATCGCGAGTTGAACAAGTTGACTGTCAAGAATCGTTATCCTCTTTCAAGAATCGAAGAATTATAGATCATCAACAAGGTCTAGCGTGTGAATTCTAAGATCGATCTGCGATCAAGATATCACCAGTTACGCATTAAAGAGGAAGACATTCCAATTACTTCATTTTAGAACTCGTATAGGTCACATTAAGGTCCAAGTAATGTCGTTGGATTGACTAATGTGCTTGCTATGTTTATGACTTGATAACCAGTATGCAAGGCCCATATCTTGATAAGTTCGTCATTGTGTTCATTCGATGATATTTTGGGTTTATTCCAGAGGACGAAGAAGAGCATGAGAAGCATATTTGAAGGATATTCTGGAGCTGCTTTAAGAAGGAAGATTGACACCAAGTTTTCAAGTGTGATTTTGGCTAGATTTTGGTACAGTTTCTGGTCATGTGATTGATCATAATGGTGTTCATGTTGATCCTGCCAAGATCGAAGCATTAAGATGTTGGGCTGCACCAACGACCACCAATAGAGGTGAGGCAATTCTTGATTGACGAGGTATTATAGGAGTTTATTGAAGGTTTTTCCTTTGATTTCGGACATAGCCACACATGAGACCTAATTTGACTTAGAAAAAAAAAAGAAATACAAGTGGGAAAAGAAGAAGAGCTTTTCCAGACATTATAAGCAGAAGTTGTGATAGTGCACCCGATCATAGAATTGCCCGAAGGAACAGAAGATTTCTGGTGTATTGTTGACGCATCTCTTAAGTGTTATGAAGCCGTGTTAATGCATAGAGAGAAGGTGAAAGCGTATGCTTCTAGATAAGTAAAGTCCATGAAAGAGAATTAAACTACTTATATTTAGAGTTTGGGAGCCGTTGTTTTGCTCTTAGATTGTGGATACCATTATTTTTATGCAACAAAGTGTGTGGTTTCACGACGATCATAAAAGCCATACAATATATTCTGATTTAGAAAGAGTTGAACTTAAGACATACGAAGATGGAAATAAGTTATTTGGAGTGATTATATTGTGAGATACGTATCATCCTGGAAAAGCTAATGTTGTGGCAACGCTTGAGTCGAAGAGGAGAAGGATTAGCCATCCGTGTTCAAGTTTGATGATGACTGTTTTATAATGATCTACCTAATCAGATTCGGTGAAGCTCAGAAGGAAGCGTAGAAAAGGAAGTATGTAAGGAAGGAAATTTGGGGAGATTGATTAAAGCCGATATTTGAATTTGCCTGATGAATGCGTTGTTTTAGGATCGTGTTTGGTTGCCACGAAACATAGGATTGAGGTATTTGGTTATGCATGAGTCGCATAAGATCCAAGTAATGTCCACCGATCCGGGATCAGACAAGATTATAAAGATTTTGAAGTTTTATACTGGGCCGAACATGAACTGATATTGCCACTAAGTTAGTAAGTGTTTGACATTTGCGAGAGGTTAAGGCGCGACACAAAACCATCTTGGATTGCTGCAACACCCCGAATCCAGTTAGAAGTGGGAAAGGATTACTAAAGGATTTTGTTAGTGGATTACGAAGAACGAAGCCGCGTGGGTATGATACGATTTGGGTATTATCGACCGACTGACCAAATCTAGCTCATTTCCCTACCAATGAAGAAAACGATTGTATGGAGAAACGCATGCTACTAAAAATGAAGAGATAGTTGTAGGCATAGTAGTTCCTGTTTCGATCATTTCGGATCAAGATAGCCATTTTACGTCTAGATTCTGGAGATCGCTTCAGGAAGCGTTGGGGACGAATTTGGATATGAGTACTGCTTACCACCCTCAAATGGATGGTCAAAGCGAAAGGACAATACAAACATTAGAAGATATGTTGCGTGCCTGTGTGATTGACTTTGGAAGTAGTTGGGATCACCATTTGCCATTGGTCGAGTTCTCATATAACAATAGTTATCACGCAAGTATTAAGGCTGCACCATATGAAGCTTTGTATGGAAGAAAATGTAGATCACCTGTATGCTGGAGTGAGGTTGGGGATAGCCAACTCACCAGTCCAGAATTGATCCGTGATACGACCGAGAAGATTGTCCAGATTAAGAACCGTTTGTTAACTGCTCGTAGTCGCCAGAAGAGTTATGCAGATAAGAGACTTAAGTCATTGGAATTTGAAGTTGGTGATATGGTATTACTTAAGGTATCGCCATGGAAGGGCGCTGTGCATTTTGGAAAGCACGGAAAGTTAAGTCCACGTTACATTGGGCCATTCAAGATTCTAGCTAGAGTTGGTCCTGTAGCTTACACGTTGGAGTTGCCTGAAGAGTTAAAAGGGATTCATAGTACTTTTAATGTTTCGAATCTTAAGAAGTGTTTAGCGGAAGGCGATATTGTTGTTCTGATAGATGAGATTCAACTTGATGATAAGTTGCATATGATTGAAGAGGCAGTGGAAGTTGTTGATAGAGAAGTTAAGCGACTTAAGCAAAGTAGGATACCTATCGTTAAAGTTCGTTGGAATTCGCAAAGAGGTCCAGAATTTACTTGGGAACGTGAGGATCAGATTAGGAAAAAGTACCCTCATCTCTTTACAAGTAGCGAAGAAAGCGGATAAGTCGAGCGGAGCACCATGACAACGCTCCCTAAAGGAGGGGAGAATGTAACAACCCGAGTTTCAGGTCAACGTCTATCCCTAGCTAAGATAGTTATTTTAGTTACGTAAATAGTTATAGTCGTTTATGCTATGTGAGGTTTGATAGAAATTTCCTTTGATAAGGTGATTTCAATCCGTGGTTGAGTTTTTAATTGTTTTTAGCGTCTAAGAAAGTCAGAAAAATTTATATTATTGCTCCGAGAGCGTAAATATGTTATTTTTGTATTTTTTGACGTTTCCCCGAGTTTTTGTAAAAATCGTGTTTAAAGGTCATGTTTTACGAGGTTTAACTATTATTAAACGTTTCAAAGTAAAATTAATGGGATGGAATAAAAATTTTACGAAATAAGTGGTGACCCGTGTTCTAGTCGGCTAGGTAACGAAAATATAACCACTTTGTATTAACTTTGCAAGGACTAAAAGGAAGGAGGGGCTAATGTGTTAAAAATGTATCAAACATTCTATCAAAAAAATACAACCCACACAACACAATACATCAAAAAACCTTCTTACACAAAAAAAAATTCATCCTCTCCCTTTCTCTCTTGCTCTTGCCGTCGAACACCAACATACACACACAAATCATCACCAAAAATTGTTTATTTACATGCAATACAATCTATTAATAGATTAATGATCCTTGTTTAATCCTTTACATTTCCCACTAAGAAAACCTTACATACAACAAGTACTTTGAGAAATAGAAATTGGGTTGGTTACTTGAAGATTTGTGCTAAAAAGGGTGTTAAGTGTTGATAGATTTGTGTTATTGTGAGTTGGTTTGATTGGAAAAGGTTTTGGTTTGGTCTTTGTGTTTGCGTCCGTACGGTCCAACCAAGAGGGAAGCAAGATCGATTTTTGTTCTAGCTTTGTGAGCATTTATTTATGTTTATGTATTGATTTAATTAGAGTATTACTAGTATAATGAATGTTATCTAGATTATTCAAGTCATAACTTGAATTGAAAGTATTTCAAGTAAGAAACATGTGATTTATCGTTTTGGTACATGTCTTATAGCAAGTTAAACATGTTGGGATAGTTAGATTTTGATAAAAATGTGATTTGGTATGACTTTGGGTTGACTTTATTTGACCAGAAAGTTTGACTTGGTCATAGCGTGTCGAGAAATTTTTGAAATCTATTTTAGGCTTTTGATAATGATAAAGGATGTTCTAAGGTCCGTTTTGATATAAGAGTAGGACTTGTAACTCTCTAAAACGAAAAGAACGTTTTACGGCCGACTCAAGTATTGTGTAATTTAAGGTAAAAAGAATTCAACTATACACTTTGACTTTTCAATGTCCAACTTGAGTAAAGTTTTGAATGAAGTCTATAATGAGCAAAAGGTTAATAATGTTAGTTAATTGATAACGAAATGAGAAGTTCGGATTATATTATCCTTACTTTCGGTAACTTACTAAAAATAGAAACTTTATGGAAAAAGATGTAATATTGATAAAGTGCGTCAATGAGAAATGTTTTGCGTCACACTTGGAGATTGTAGTATATGATTGTATTTACGTAATAGTAATAAGTACATGTGTTGATCCCAAACTATGATTGATTCTTTAGCTTGTAAAGAGTATGTTACCTTGGATAAATCCAAAATAACAATGGTAGAAAGTTTGTTTGTATAATTAATAGATAATGCGAAATCTACTCTTATAATACTTAAGAAAGAACTAATGAATTTAATAGAATAATATATGACCAAAGATGTAACAAAAAGCTTCAATATATAAGATCAAAATACGAGTACTCTGTCTTTATTAGGGTTTACAAAACCTTGAAGCTAATTACATTTGGGTATATAACACTATAACCTAGGATTTCTTTTATATACACCAATGAGTCCTTTACAAATAAATACAGATCTTTCTATATTTCTAATCTTATATGCATTATCTTTCTAACTACAAATAGAATATACACTGAATAAGGTCATACTTATCACTCATTACACTTCATCCCCTTAGCAGTCTAAGTCCTTCATGCAGCATAATTAACTCTACAGTAGTGTTAAGTTAGTACTAGCAGTACTAACTTTCTTCTAGCGGTACAACTAGTTAGTACTGGCAGTTGTAATCTTAAGCAGTACTAAGTCTTTGGCTTGGCAGTACTAAGTTTATGAGTTTAATTCCCAACAATCCTCCCATAAACTTGTGATTTACCTTCAAATCTACATGTTTCAATGAATTAAACCATCTATGCTGAGAGGATTCTTCCAAACACTTTATTGTCTTGGTCTGTTTGCTTAAAGAAGATTTTCCTTAGAACTCATTTTGCCAATCTGAATTTTTGTTCTACTAACAGCCTGTTAACCAACATCAAAGTCAGAACTCCTTTTGACAATGGATATTCTTTCTCTACCAGCATGAAAATATTTGTTCCTCTCTCTGTAGACACATGATGAACCCCACATGTATTATATAATCTCCATTTTAATGGATCACATAAGGCATAAATCTCATGAAGTTCAATAAGTGTATCATCAGTATTAGGTTTCAAACAACCTCTTCAAATCAATCCATAATATTCTTTCTTTGTCATCAATAGGTTTTTTTAAACTGAATCTTTCTTTAACCAAATTCCATAGCATCACCAAGTCATCCCTGTCAAAAACTTTTAACATATCCTCAAAGAATTAATATGCTTCTGTATGATTACCAACCCTGATGATCTTTTAATATTTTCTAGATTCTTCAGTGTAAACCTCCTAGTCAATGATTGGATATTTAAAAACCTATAAGAGTTTCCCAACATAAACTATTCTTTAAAACCGGAACCCACCATCATCATTTGTTGTAAATCCTCTTGTGACAATTCTTTTTCCTCTTCTTCTGGTTGTTCTTGAACTGACCCTGAAGCTTCATTAGTCTTTTGCTTCTTAGAACCTTCATGGATTAAGTTCTCTTCTGTAGCCTTTAGAACTTCCAACTTTCTTCAGAATCATTAATTGTATGCTTTGAACTTCCAACTGCTAAACTCTGAAGCCTCATCCTCTATCTTCAGTCTCATAGGTACAAAAAGATTTTGACACTCTTATTATAGTTTCAAATTAAGTCCTGAGCGCATCAAGAAGAATATCTTTTAATTCGCTAACAGTGTATGACTTCCCATGTGCTTGATGTAATTAATCATATAATTCCTCTGTTGAGCTTGTGTCATGGGCTTGTTCCTCTTTGCTTCAGCTTTTTGTGTAGCAAAATATTTCTTTCTTTGATTAATAAGATCTACAAGCATCTTTGCTTGATCAACTTTAGCTGTCTGTTTCTTTCCTGCTTGTAGTCTCCAAGAGTAGCTCTTCATCAGATTCAACTCTTGATCTAAATGTTTTCCCATTCTTCCTCAGTAAAAGATTGAGCTGCTTCATGAACTCTAGCCATCCTTTATCTTTCTTCTTCATCTAGTTCCTCTTGCAGTCTCACTGCTGCTTCATGACCAAGCCTCTCTTATTCTTACTGTAATTTAGTTCTCTTAGTATGTTCATCCTTATATTCCTCTATTTTACCTTTACCTTTATCTTTGACTACAACTGGTGAAGGAATATTGATGTTAACCTCTTGAACCATACCAGCAGTACTAATTGGCATTGATGCACCAGCAGTACTAACTGATTCTTCAGCAGTACTAATACAACTCTAGCAGTACAATTCCACAACTACATTACTAACTACCCTCTTCTTCTAGTATAAGTAAGAACATTTGTTTTAGCTGTCATCAGCTAGAACTTAGTTAACACACGAAACTCCTAACTGATCTTCATGTTTATCTTCTCCCTGTGTATGAGTAACCAAATTAACTCCTACATCTTGATCAATTTTTTCTCTCATCCTCCCCTGTTTGGAAGAATCCTCTGAAGCCTCTTCATTATCTGAAACAACAATTTTGGCTCTCCTTCTAGAATGGCTTGTCTTAACAGTCTTCTCTAACTTTTTCACCTTCTTTATAAGCTTGGTATAAGCAGCACCATATACTTGCTTATTTAGCTTCAATCGCCTACCAATCTAACACCTTTCTAGACAATGGTTGTACATAAAACGTTAATTCTTGTAGTTGTCATACTGCCCACATCACTTCAAGTGTGTTAACTATTATGAAGGTGAAATCATGAGGCAGTGTAGGTACCCTCTTAGACATCAATCAGAGCAATGAACCCCCGCATGGCTTCTTGGCACATAGAACTACCTACCTCACCAATTCCCTAAGGAATAGACACGTTAGTATTGCCATGGATTGGGTCCTATAATGTTACCCACTAGCCTGCCGATACGCATCTAACTACAGCAGTAGTGGTAGCCACTTTCCACCTCTATCATCTTAATCCTTATAGACAGCCTCATCTGGTACATTGGGTATAGGCTCACTAGTCTGAGGTAACTCAGTGACCTTGTTTAAGGCTTGCCTAGGTGTTTGAGTCTTTTGGTGTGATGATGATACAACATTAGGGATTGGTTCTTCATTAGTAGGTTGAGCAGTAGAAGGTGGTGGTTGGGGTTCAGAGGGATGTCCTGAACCTTCACCTTCTTCTGCTTGAATTGCTATCATACTTGGAAACAAAGGTGTGTGTTCCCCAAAAAAACCTCTTTTCATATTGCTAAAAAGTTTTGGAGTTAAATTAGGAGCAATATATTTTCTGTTGTGGGGATTAAGGAATCTTTTGTTCTTGTCCAAAAATATTTGAATAAATCTTGGATACATTAAAAATTTATATTTACTATCCAAGTTTTTCACCATACCATCAAAAATCAATTTAGAAAAGTTAAAAGTTCTGTTTGTGGCCAAGCAAATAATAGCAGTTGCTATATTGCTTTTCTTCAAAAATTGTTCCCAATAAGTTTTCTAGTGGCTAAGTCAATGTAGATGGTATGGATAAAAAATCTCCACTGAGGGGAAAATTTACCTTTTTTAAAAGTTAGTTTATCATCAGTTAAAACATACCCCATCAGTGAGAGTTGATCAAAAATTTCAGTAGTTGGCAAAACACTAATACCATCTACATCTGCTAATTGGAGATGTCTCCTAACAGATGCTTCAGTAATAGTGAATTCTTTGCCATCAACTGTGGCAGTTATTTCTTGTTCTCCATTATCAACTATTCTGACAGTAGCAGTCTGCCAAAACTTTTCGATTAGAGAAACATAGATAGTAGGATTCTTAGTAAGAGCATACCTTATATGACTACCATTGAGAAAATCACTACTCTAAAATCTATCACTCCCAGTTGGTTACATTAGATAATCAACCATGTTGTGGTTTGTCTGCAGAATTTACAAATTGCCAATAATGATTGATTTATGATAAGAGGTTCTGGTGAAATGTTGTTAATGAGATGTATGAGAGTTGGCAAAGTATAATTTTAGACTTTATAGTACATTGCATAAGGGTTTTGATTGGACCGACTAAATAAAATGGATTCTTTATCTTGAAGAAAGCTTATAAGTGAAAGAAAGATCAAGAATTATCCAAATTATAGACCTCTATAAGCGAAATATTTGGCAGAAATATCTCAACGGCTATATTTAATTGCCAAAAATCTATTATGCCCCCAAACAGTACTAACGGTAGCCTGGCAGTACCAAGTTTAGCCTAACAGTACTAAGTAATGCCCAACAATACTAAGTTTAGATTAACAATACTAAATAATTCCCAACAGTAATAAGTTTAGCCCAACAGTCTTAACTTTTGAAGTACCAATCTTAACTTCAATTTCATTCCAAAAAGCATTTCCATCATCAATGTTTTTTCTCGCAAGCTCTCTGTTTGTTTTAAGCTCACTGTATCTCTCAATTCTTTTGCTTACTGAAACACTCTGTTTGTTTTTTCTTTCTCTCAAATCTCACAGTATTAATTATAACAGCAGTAGTAATTAACCTCCCCTCAATCAATGCTTCAGAGGTTAAGCATTCCAATACTTGCAATTAGATATTGAAATCTTCCAACATCAAAAGCTTTTGTGAGCAAATCAGCAACATTGTGATCAGTGTGAATCTTAATCATTTGAATAAGCTTCTTCTCATTTGAATCCCTGATGAAGTGATGTCTAATTAAATGTTGCTTGAGTCATTTGATGAAACACTGATTCATTAACTATAGTTCATATGGTGCTTCCCTTGTCAATGAAAATCTTGGTATTCATGAAGTTGTATCCATAATCCATCATTTGATTTTGAATCTATAGTACTTGTCCACAGCAACTAGCAGCAGCTACATGCTCTGCTTCAGTAGTAGAGTTGGCAACTATAGTTTGCTTCTTGCATTGCCATGAAATCAATCTTCTTCCAAGAAATTGACAACCTCCTATTGTGGATTTCCTGTCTAAACTTGCACCAGCATATCACAAACAGTAATATAGATACTAAGTCAAATGAAGAGTCCTTAGAATATCCAAGGCCCAATTTAGGTTGCCCTTTTATAAAGTATCTAAGATTCTTTCACATCTTGAAGTATGTGAAACTTTAGGTGTGACTTGAAATCTTGCACAAGCACATACAACAAACATTATATTAGGCCTAAAGCTGTTAGAAATACATCAAATGAGCCAATCATTGATCTATATAAGTGAACATCAACATCTCAGCTTCCGCACCTTGAGTAATGCTTAAGTCTCCATGGGTGTACTTGCTGTCTTCACAGTTTGAAAAACAAACTCTTCTAGATTTCATCCACATACTTGTCCTGACTGATGAAAATCCCATCATCTTTTTGTATCACTTGAAGTCCTAAGAAGAAAGTGAGTTTACCCATAGAACTCATCTGGAATTTCTTATGCATTAAATTCTCAAAATCAGTGCATAACTCCTTCTTAGTAGATCCAAAAATGATATCATCAACATATACTTGAACTAGTAGAATATCACTTTTGATTCTTTTAATAAACAAAGTCTTATCAATCTGACCTCTCTGAAATCCATTGTCTAATAAATAGGTAGATAGAGTCTCATACCAGGCTCTAGGAGCTTGATGTAGACCATATAATGCCTTTTCTACCTTGTAAACTTTGTCAGGGAACTCTGGATCTTCAAATCCTGGAGGTTGACAGACATAAACTTTTTTTCAATCTTGCCATAAACGAATGCACTCTTTACATCCATTTGGTACACAACAAAGTCTTTGAATGAGGCATAAGCTAGGAACAGCCTAATTGCTTCAATCCTAGCAACTGGAGCAAAAACCTCATCATAATCTATTCCTTCTTCTTGAGTGTAACCCTGTGCAACCAGTCTTGCCTTGTTTCTAATCACAATACCTCTCTCATCTTTCTTGTTTCTGTACACCCATTTTGTTCCAATGGCCCTCTTGCCATAAGGTAAATCCACCAATGTCCAAACTTGTTGTAATTTGAATTGCAGAAGCTCTTCTTGCATAGCTTCTATCCAGCTTAGATCTTTTAATGCTTGGATTACCTTCTTGGGCTCTTCCTGAGATAGGAAACAAGCAAATAGACAAGTATGAAGGTCTTCATGAGTTTTTCCTTCATAAACAACACTAATAAACCCTTGTTCATTTATCATTCTCCTTGTTTGTACACCAGACTGCATATCACCAATCACATGATCAAGTGAATGATCTTTATGGATTCTTGTATTTGGAGTAGAAGGAACTGGATATGTGGTAGCAATGTTGCTCAAATCCAATTCTGATTCATCACCAAAGAAATCAGCATATGTGGCAGTCAGTGTAGCATAGGAACTGTAGAACTAATAGTATTAAATATTTTAGACGACTAGTAATAAAATTGTACTGTAGTATTATACAGTGGCCCAGCACTTTAACATCTGAGCACTATTGTTCAGTCCTTTCTTTGATCATCAAGTCCCACCTTCATCATACTTTTGTAACTTTTATGTATTGGGTATAAAAGTGGGTATTTGTTGAAGCGTAGGAAAGTTTTGGTGGTTCCGGGAGTGCCTAAACGCATTTTATCGCGAAACGTATACACTTTACGTATCCGATAAAAATAAAATGAACAAAGTTAATAATTATTCTCAAAATAATTACTTAACCCTTGCTTGATGTAAACATTTAATTGTTTGATGCCCGTTTACATTGAACGCAAATTTTTAGCTTACGCGATTTAGCTTAACATTTATGATTTAAAGCAAATGCGTACAACGCTAAAAACAAATAGTAGATTTATCGACGTCGTCAATGACTTGAAAACACAGGGTGTTATAGTATACTCTAAAATCCTTACTATTCAATGAGTATCCAACAAAGAATCCATCATCAGACTTTCCATAAAACTTTCCTAAATGATCTAAGGTATTAAGAATGGTAACATGACACCCAAATGGTTTCATGAAGCTTAGAAAAGGTGTTCTACATGTAAAGAGTTCATAAGGGGTCTTGTTATGAGGCTTAACTACTAATACCCCATTCTGTACATAACAAGCAGTATTAACTGCATTAGCCCAAAATGTAGTAGGTAACTTAGAGTCAGCTAACATGGTTCTAGCAGCCTCAATTAGTGTCCTAATTTTTTCTCTCAGCAACACCATTTTGCTGAGGAGTTCTAGCTACACTAAATTCCCTCTTAATGCCTTTCTTTTCACAAAGAAAGAGTATTTAAAAAGCTGAAGCGAAGCCGTATAGTATTGATGGAACATACCGAGCCCACTTATTAAGGCAGGGGTTAGCCAAAAGCCCTAAATATAAAAGCCTAAAAGCCCATTATACATATTCATAGGCCCAAAACCTCTTAACATGAATCCAAAAAGCACAGTACAAACTTATATACGACTCTGGTCAAACAATAAAAGAATATGAAGAGATTATAAATGGCGGGAATTTTGGTTTTACTGTTTACCCTCCGTCCCAAATTTTACCTTGCACCTCGAATACCCAATTAACCCGCTTAAATGATTATTCACCTTTCTAGAAGCTCATGACGCAAGCAATGACGATTTTGGCATGCCAGGTTGGCATATCCCAAGGCCAATCATTGGCTAATCATGCGTGGAAGGCATTCAACGGACAAGATCAAAAGCGTGGAGGGCAAACAAAGATTGAATGGCTTGGATTAGAAGTGGGGGAGTCTTGGGGAGGTCCTAGAGGCTAGAAGGCTTCACATTCTTGCTATAATAGAGGAGGCCTACTTTCACAACGAAATAAGGAGGACTAGTGTAGGGTTAGATTAATGAGTCATCAGTTAGATTATTGTAAACCTAATTTTAGTTTTAATGTTTTTATATTTGATGTAAACTTTCCTTTTATAAGGCTTGTATTACAGTTTTTTTATATTCTAATTTAAAGTGTCAAGTTTTACTATTGATAACTTTCAATTTGTGTTTTTTACTTAATTACACTATGGTTTGATTAAGCTCATTACTGTTCTAATAAGCTCAATAAGTTTTCAAAATCACTGATAAGCTAGCTAAATACTCAGTTAAGCTCTCAAAGCTTAACTGAGCTTATCAATACTCAAAATCCACCCCAAAATATACCTCAGCTTATTTTGAAGGGAAGCCAGACTTAGAGAATGGCTTCCATGACCCCACCAGCTTATCCTAGATAAGCTGGAGCTTTTTAGATCAGCTCTTGGAGCAATTTATTAAGCCTTGTTTGAGCAAAGGCGTTTGTAAGTTCCTAATTTCATTTTATAGCTTAATTTGCATTTTGGACTTATTATAATTATTGTTTGCTTATTATTGTTTTTTATTAGCTCAATACTGCTTTTTATTATTGTTTGTTTGCTTATTTGTTCTATTGTAGTTAAATCTTAGTTTAAACGTATTTGATATATAACAGTTGAAAAATTAAAAAAATATTAGCATTGTTATAGGCTTATTATTTCTTGCTTATTTGATTGCTCAAAATTTGTTTCATTGGCGTCATCTTTAATAAGCTAATAAACATCTGGTATTAGAAGTTTAAGCCTTAATTCTCAGTCTTATAAGCTAAATATGAATTTAAGTAATTTAAAGGGGTGTTTGGCACAAGACAGCACTAACTTGAGTTAGTGCTGTCAAGAGCCATTTGGTTCTTTGAATTGAATTTAAATCTCATATTGAGGTTTATAAAGTTAGGATTTAAGGTCTTTGTAGGTTAAATCAAGTTTGTGTGTAAGTTGTTTGAATCTATGGTCTTAAGCTCAGATTCTTAGGTCTTTAGCTTAATCGGTTCTAGCTATTTTTGTTATTCACTTTTGTTCATGATTTATTGTTTAAAAGATGTTGAGATCAAGTCCTTAAGAATACATCATTTGGTTTTGTGTTTTGGGATAAAAAAATTGTCAACTGCATCAGCAAGCAAAAAGGCCTTGTTGTCATTTTCAATCTTAAATTTAAGGTAGCTTAAGTAGGAGTTAGGTTTTGAAATTGAGTGCACATAATAATTTATAGGTAATTTAGATTGTTTTGGACGGATTTTAGATTAATTAGGCTTATTTGACATATTGTTTTAAGCTGCATTTTGTCCTTTAGAGTTTTGATAAAAAGTTGAAATAACAAAAGAATACTCAATTGCATAAGCAGCTTTTTCCAAATTAGCATTTTATTTGTTATTATGATTTTCAAAATAATTTATTTTTGATTGTTGATTTACGTAGGTCATTTTAGCTTGATTCTTCAAGTAGAAGTGGACCAGGTATTATAGAAGTGGATTTACCATCAGCATGTGTAGTGGTCCGAGCTACTGGTATAAAGAAGTTGCCATTCTAAATGATCTCCCTAAGAGCATAATCTTGCAATTGAATGTATTGCTCTATTCTGAGTCGCCACGTCTCATAGTCTCCTTGCTTAAGAAGTGGGAGTTTTGCAATAGTATTGTTTTGTGCAGATATAAGATCCATCTCTTTGTTGTGAATGAGAGTTCTTCCAGATTTGATACTTCTAGATAAAGATTTCAGAACACAAGCTTTGATACCACTTGTTGATCCCGTTTATAACAGATCGTTTGTTAGCTTGTTGAAGCTTTTAGTCACCTTAGATAAATCCAAGACAACTAAGGTTGAAACCTTGACGATTATGTATATATATATATACTATGCGGTGGATCTAGTATATATACTCAAGAAGAACAATAAGATTAACACAAGAAGATTCTCTCAACTTCAATATATTGTACTAATAACAAAACAACTATATGTTTTGTATACACTAATGTACTTTGTGTTATGTTCAATTTTATATCTCTAACTATGTCGTAGGGTTCCTTTTATACACTAAGGAAAATCCTAATAGGCTTACAAAACACGTTAAGAGATAATGCATATCTATTCCTTATTTATCTCATGCATATCTCGTAAGCAGTACTAATATAATACACTAGCAGTACTAATACTAACTAACAGTACTAACTATTATTGGTAGTACTAACATTGTACTAGCAATACTAACTACAAAGCTAGCAGTACGAAAGACTTAGACTTATTTCTTCAATCTTCATTAACAGCATTAAGTCTTCACTAGCAGTATTAATCTTAAGCCAGCAGTATTAACTTGTAGAAGCTTCAGAATCCCAACAAGCAGGAAGGACATGAAGAGAACATCAGGAAAAGATCAGGTAAGAGACTGAAGATGAAAGCTACAAAAAAGTCTAAAAGGCAAAAGACTGATTCTGATCTTGAAGAGGAGGAGCAACTAAGAGCTTTTCTAAAGATAGTTCCTGATGAAGAAGAAGATATTGATTATGAAGTTCTGGATATGAGGTATCCAATTATTGGCTGGGAATCTACATTTTATCATACTGATAGATATGGAGTACCTCATTATTATTACAGAGTGTTTAGAACTAATGGAAGTTCAAGATATATCAAGACTTTCACTGAAATGGTTTCAAGATTTGATAGATTGGACATCATTGAGCTACATAGTCTAGTGATGCAGAGATTTTCAACAACAACTCCTGAAGGAATTGATTTAGTTCTCTGGGGAGACTTAAGAATTATGTTTGAAGATACTGCAGATGATGATATTTAGAAGAATCAAGAGAAATAGATTATTAAGAGTTGGACTTTCTATGAAAACTATGGAGTACATATCTTAGCATTAGAAGATGGTACTGAAATTCACATGCTTGCAGAAAGAAGGTGTCCACTTATAAGGGAAACTCTTGAGAGGATGATGGAGTTGAGATTGACTACTGAATAAAACAAATTGATGAGATTGGAGACCAAGATGGGAGTGAGAAGGATCTTTGAGTGTTGGTTTTCTGGCCATACAACAAATGGTCATTAGTTCACCATGTCTAACAGCATCAAGAGCTGGCTAGTCCAGAAGCAAACGGCTTTTGGTAAAGACTTCTCAAATCCGTTCATAGCTGATAGTTTGCTAAAAACTATATGGTTCTCAACTTACCATGCTTCACAGTAAAGAGTTGGCTAGTCCAAAGCAAACGGCTCTTGGTAAAGACATCTCAAATCCATTGATAGTTGGTAGTTTACTAAAAACTATATGGTTATCAGTGCATCATGTTATAGCAATGAAGCATTGGTTGTTCCAAAGCAAACGGCCACTGGTAAAGAAATATCAAATCCGTTTATGGCTGGTAGTTTACCAAAAACTACAAGGCCAACTTAGCTGGTATTGCTGTGTTGCTGAGTTGCTGAGATGTTATGATGATGACAAAGACTAGAAGATAAAGAATTTCAAGTTTACAAAGTAACAAAAGAGTTCAAGATCATCAAAGAGCAGATTAAAGAGTAGCAGTGTGTTTGGATACATCCTCCTAGTGTTCAAGAAGGAAACATGAAGGTTAACAAGTGAACATCATGTTTAGGGGAGGATTGTTAGGTTTCAGAAGTTTGTACAACTTAGTGCTGCTACTTATAAAAGTTACTACTGCTAGTTTTACTTAGTTCTGCTAGTAAAGAATGCTAAAGATTCAAGAAAATAGACTAAGTAGTTAGTACTGTTAGTTATAAATAGTTAGTACTACAGTATATATGTTAGTACTGGTAGTTGAGTTAGTAGTAAGTTAGTACTGCTAGCATATATAGATAGTATTGCTTAAGTGATATGCATGAGATATATTAGGAATAGATATGCATGATCACTTAACGCCTTTTGTAAACCCATTAGAGTTTCCTTGGTGTATAAAAGGAACCCTACGGGACTAGTTAGAGAGACAAGTTTCACAAACATTTATAGTTAGTATTCTGTAACCTAGCAGATTAATAGTAATCAAAGTTCTGTTTTATTCATTGTTCTTCTTAGCAGTATAAGTTAGTTTCCGCATAAATTATATTGTTCATAGTCATTGTTTCTCTTGTAGTTAGTTTGGATCTATCCAGATTGGCTACCACCCTTAACAGGCTAGAAAGATCTATTCAGAATGGGATCAACAACTTATTTGTTAAGAGCCTTTTCAATTTAGTCCAGGTGATCTTGTTGGCTTGTTCTATTCCAATAAGTTGGGCATATGCATTCCACCAGGATAAGGCGTCATCAGTCAGGGTACCAGTAGCAAATGTCACTTTGTTTTCATTGGCACAGTTGCTATGATAAAATACTGATTCAGTCCGTTGAAACCAGCGAATGAGGCCAACTGCTCCTTTCGTACCATTGAAGTAGAAAGGTTAACAGCTTATGAACTCTTTATAGTTTCTCTTTCTTGCTACAGGAGTTCCAGTAGGTCCGGTGTTCCTATTAGGATTGTTAGTACTTGCCATTGTTGCAGCTTGTGCTTCTAGAGCCGCGGCAACACTGTCAGCAACTAGTTTACTAATGGCAGCCTGAGTCATGGCTGGTGCTTCAGATGTTGATGTCCTTTTGGGAGGCATTCTATCAACATAAAATGATATCACAAGTCTTTCCTTAAAATGATTAAAGTTCAAAAATAAGCATTGTTACAATAGTGATATTGAAATCATAGATATTTATTTGATATGAATTCTAACAAGCATCTGACTTATTAGGTTCTTTGGGGACTAGTTCATTTTCTAGGGGTCACGGTATGATTCATAATGATAATTAACTTTGTGAAGATAAACTTATCAAAAGGATAGTCTAGAGATGGTAGTTAGTTAACTTAACCAGTAATGAAGATCCTAATGATGAAGACGGAGATGAGAGATCATAATATAGAATATAGGATGAGTATGAAACAATGAAGTATAACGGGATCACCATTATATTATATCATGAACAACTTGCCTTTGTACTGTACATACTCAAAATTTGACAAGTGTTGTTATTTATACCATACATCTCGTGGCTAGGTTTTATCAAAAGCTATAACTAAAATCTAATCTAGTAGTCCAATGGTCCTTCCTGGCTGTTCTTGTGTTCATAGATAGCATCCAAAAGACTTTCCTTATCTGCTTGGTGATGAACCTCGATATCTTCAATGATTTGTTCTAGATTAGAAATCCTGAAGCAAGCCAGAGCAATCTTGTTGTTATTTCCCATTTGCTTTCTTTGAAGTCTAGAAATTTGAGTACGAGCCTCTTGGAGTTCAGTTTCTAGATTGTCAAAATCTTGTTGTATGATCACCCAACCTTTTCCAAGACCTTCTATTTTGTCTTCCATGTGCTCAATGTGGTCAAGAGAGAGCTTATCTTGGTGATTCAAAATTTCCTTAATTTGTTCCTCGTGATGTTCCAAACTCGTCTTATGAGAACTTTTTCCCATCTCAAATGCTTGAGGTAGGGCAGAAGTAGAGGAGGATGATCGGTCATGGCCTCGTTTCTTAAGTGGCAAGATCTCTTTAGGACAAAATAAATCTTAGGGATCAAACATTGGTGATAGCATTGGAGATGGACGCATAATAGTTGGCGGTGGAATAGGAACTTGTGGTGGAATAATAGCATTATATGCATGCATGACCTTCATATATGGGTCATCATGAAAAAGGGAAAGAGTTGGTGAAGCTATTGGAACTAAACCAGATGAATTATTTGAAGATTCAGAAGAAGTATTTCCCGGTGAAGCTGGGAAATAGTTCGGGGAAGCCAGTATAGTCCGAAAAGTTAGAGGAAAAAGCATCCTTATTATCAAAATGTAGGGTGGTTGGAGAAGACATCCTCTGTTAAAACAACGGTAAATAAATCATAAATTTATTTATATAATAGTATAATAGTTATGTATCTTTACATACTATTCGGGAGATGTAGTGGCACGGGGGACTTTTTTAGATGGAAAAAGAAAAGCAGTTATAGTTAAGGTTTCAACCTTGTTCTCTATAACCGTGGCTCTTGATACCAATCTATAACACCCCCATTTTGACAAATATAGCAGCGGAAGCTAATCTGGGGTATTACTTCATAGTACAACAGACATAATCATAGAAAATGACTCATAAAGAGACATTTTGGAAAATTTAGTTATCATTCATTTATTCATTAGAATTTTACAAAAAGAGGTCTCAAAATCTAGAAGCATAAAGTTTGAATGATAATAGTTTAGCCATCTTCAAGTCCGTGCCACTCCGTGCCATAAGTTGCTTAATTACCTGAGATAAACATGCTAAAAAGATCAACACAATGGTTGAGTGAAATTCATAGGTTTATGATAAACAGTTTGAATACAAGTCATCATAAACAGTGGGTTACGTTGTTATACACCCATAATAGTAATAATTGCAATGCAGATACAATTATCAAAGAAAACAGTATTATTGCCCTAAGCTCATGACACCGAAGCCTTGAGATAATCAATAATCCCAAGTAGTTGCCCCAACGGGTGCCTTTGCCAAACACCCGCATAGATATTCAAATGAAGTGAGTTTGGTTACCAAAAGTACAGGTATACCAACGGGGGAGTTCACTCCTAAATAGATCTATTCACAACATTCACGCTTACTCCGCAGAGTAATTAACGGTTCATGATAGTGGGGTCTTAATGGCAAAAGTAGGGACTTAGGCAATAATGCATCAGGATAGCATACAGTTGGAAAAACACTTGTATTCATGGTTTATAGCATGTATCTCCCTCGCGGGTTTATGAAACATTTCAAAAATTTAAAATGCGAGGCTATGAACTCACCTTAACAGGGAAATCTGATTGATGGCAAAAGTATATCAAATGAAAGTAACGGCCTCGTCACGCAACCTAGGGTAATATGTCAAGTCTTAGTTTGATTGTTTATGTTTCAAAACTTCATGAAGTTTAACATACATATTACTTTGATTTATTAATTTATGGAAATATTGTATCACTGTTCGGGCTATCATAATTCAAAGGTCATGTAGTAAACGTTTGAGGAGCCAAGACACTTTAAATC
This sequence comes from Tanacetum coccineum, assembly GCA_026074375.1. NCBI lineage: Eukaryota > Viridiplantae > Streptophyta > Magnoliopsida > Asterales > Asteraceae > Tanacetum > Tanacetum coccineum. The sequence continues at coordinate 25,989 of BQNB010091441.1, forward strand.
ATAAATCCAGCAAACTCGTCAAAACGTATATTCAAATGAAACCCCCACATGAAATTCCCTAGTAACGTGATACGATAAGATTTTAAGTTTCTTTAAAAGCTAGTCGATGATAAATTACGTTAAATATATAATATAATTGATTTATAATGCGTCGATCGATGATTAATAACGATAAATGTGTCGGGTTTTAATAAGTGAGATGAACTATGAGTAGTGAATAAGTGAGATAGAGTAGGCAACTCACTAGAAAGTTAAATGAACTATGAGTAGTGAATATGTGAGATAGAGTTGTAATTAGAAGACATGCAAAACAATACATATATGTGTCCTAGTTGTTGATTTAGAGCATGGCAACTCAAAGCAAAGGTGGCACACCACATGGACACATGTCTATGTGTGTGACACCTCCAAATCGGGTCGCAGCAGAATAATGTGTCCGGGAGTGTTACTTCATAAATCTTTAACACAAAATATGAGAGCGACCTCTATATGAATCATTTTAAAACTGATACATTGGAATAACTAAAATTGTTTGTTACAAAAGCACAACGGCTTAACATGTTCACTTGTAAATGTAAATATTTTTAAACATAACAAATATCCCCAAAATGTAATGCTTCTAAGTCTTTATGCAATGACATCCAAAATAACGACCACCAATGTATCTTTGGCTTGCACCTTATTGACCTGAGAAAAACGTGCTTTAAAAATGTCAACATAAAGTTGGTGAATTCATAGGTTTATGTAAATATAATGTAGGACTGCAAGACTTCCAAGTGTATGATAATGCAACAGATGCAAACATCACGAAATGTAATTATGTTTCCCTAAGCTCATGACACCGAAGCTCGACATGTATGAATTGCAATATAAATTGCCTACATTGCCC
>BQNB010091442.1:0-17988 GCA_026074375.1 Tanacetum coccineum
TCTTTATTCTTTCTTTGATCAGCAAGGCATGACCGATAATGGCGATCTTCATGTTCATGAGGTAACACTCATTTCTACACTTGGTTCTCTTTCAGATTACTATTTATCCGAATGAAGTCGTAATGTTGTTATCCGCCTTTAAACAACAGCATGACGACAATGTGGAACTTGATGAGGTGATTCACGAATCTAATAAAAGGAAAAGGGGAGCAAACTTAGAGACATGGAAATATAACGATGTTATTATACTTATTTATTGTTGACGAAGCTGAGAGAGAAAAAATTATGACTTGGCACCTATACCATTACGATCGCGGTCTTTCAACGATCATCGTGGTATATTTGGTTTTGATCGTTGATAATCGTACCATTCTGCGAGATCATAAACACAATCGTTCCATTTTTATCATTTTGAAATGAAGAAGAAAGGTTATCAGGAGGGAAACGTGTTTTAATTTAATTAAGATTTAAAATTTGACAAGTTTGGCCCCTAGACTTTAAGACATATTTCATATCTTTACATAAAGGAATAAAAACATTTTCTTAATATGTATTGGTTTAGTTGTTCCTGCGTGACGTGAGTTTTTGGAACTGATCATGTCTTTGGAACATAAAATATTGAGTTTGAGAATGAACGGAAGAACATGTTTATACTACATTAATATGAATTAAGGAGTTATGCCGAACTGTTATTGTTATAATTTTTCTAAAGTAAGTCATTTAAAAATATATGTTCATGACTAAATAGTATTAAGTAATTTATCATTGTGATATAAAATAAATGCCACAAGTTTCGTTGTACTATAGTATTATTATTAAAGAGAAACTCGTTACATGTATACCATAATACATTTCGGGTCATTATAATGCGTAGAATCATTCGTATAATTTTTTTAAAAGAGGAAACAAGAAGTTACCGGTTAATTATTCATCGATCCCCTAATTATTGTAGATTATCAGAAGGGGCACTATGTTGGTCAATATCGAGTGCGGGTTAGATTGCTTTATATACTTTCGGAATGTATACATTATATATAATTAGGGTTTTGACCTAAATATTAACGGATAAAGCTTATTTGATAATATTATCGTGAAAACTACGTTAAATAGATAACGTACATGTTATAATAGATTATTGACTTGACATATTATGATTTTTACATGATGTAAACATAGATAGAAATAGGTCGTTGCGAGAGCTTGTTTACTTTTGAAATGTAAACTATGATACATAATGGAATAGAATGAAACGAAAATTTTATTACCGTGAAAAAGTAGTACTTAACATAGTAAGTAGATATTACATTGATGAAATACTAGAAAATTACGGGTTGTTATAGTCCCCCAACCTTACAGAAATCTCGTCTTGAGATTTAGTTGAGAGATAGAGTAATATTTGGAAACAGAAGTTCTTAGCTCCTATAGTTTCTAGTCTGATGGCCTACTTTGTTACAATTCTGACACCTAACAGTACAAGGTCCTGTGTGATGCAGAGTACACTTCCTACAAAAGGGATGAGGTCCATTATATCCACGGTTTCCATTAGCCTTGAAGGTTTCCTGCCTTCTATTTTGTTGTTGGTGGTGATCATTGTTGTGGTTGTTATTGTTGCGGTTATCTTGGTAGTTGTTGCGATTGTTGGAGTGATTATTGTTGTTACGAACATTGGGGTAGTTGTTGCTATTGTTGGTGTCCCTTTTTTCATCAAACTTTTGTTTGTGATCATTGGTTTCTGGCACAGAATTTGGTGGTGTTCCTTTTATCATCAAACTTTCGTTTGTGATCATTGGTTTCTTGCACAGAATTATTTTTATTTTATTTTTTTATTTTTTTAAAGATTAATTATTTGGTCCATTTAGTAGGTGTGCTATGTTGGTGGCTTCTACCAGAGTTTGTGGTTTTGAATGTAGTATACGTTTCCCTTCTATGCTTTGGGGCTCATCCCCCGATAAAAGCTTCCATTTGTTTTTTTTTTTTTTTTTTTTTTGGTTGTTTGATTATTAGGGTAGTTGTTGTCGTCGTTTTTGGTGTTTCTTTTATCCTCAAACTTTCTTTTATGATCATCAGTTTCTTGCACAGAATTGCGCTTTAGTATCTGATCCATTAGCCTCTGGGCTATGTTGACAGCTTCCTCCAAAGTTTGAGGTTTTGAAACAGTAACGTTTCCTTCAATGCTTTGGGGCAGTCCCCCGATGAAAGCTTCCATAAGTTTCTCAGAATTTGGCACCATGTTTGGACATAAGACTGCTAATTCTTGGAATCTTCTAACGTAAGTCTTGAGATCATCTCCTTTCACAACCAAGTTGTAAAATTCGTCTTCCATTTTCTTGACTTTAGTTCGAGGGCAATACTTATTGGTCAAGAGCCTTTTCAATTCAGTCCAGGTGATCCTATTAGCTTGTTCTATTCCGATAGGTTGGGCGTATGCATTCCACCAGGACAAGGCATCGTCGGTCAGGGTACCAGTAGCAAATGTCACTATGTTTTCCTCGGCATAATTACTACGAGAAAATACTGATTCAGTCCGTGCAAACCAGCGAATGAGTTTAACAGCTCATTCTGTACCATTGAAGTAGAAAGGTTGACAGCTTATGAATTCTTTGTAGTTTCCTCTTTTTGCTACAGGAATTTCTCTTGGTCCAGTGTTCCTATTGGGATTGTCGGCATTTGCCATGGCAGCAGCTTGTGCTTCCAGGGCGGCAGAAATACCATCAGTAATCAGTTGCCGGATGGCAGCCTGAGTCATAACTGGTGTTGCAGATGTTGATGTTCTCTTGGGAGGCATCTATCAACATATACAAGACAACACAGAATGAGAATCCATAAAATGATATAGTCATATCACAGATTAAGGTATAAGAATAAAAAGACTTGTGATCATTCTTTGATATTGCAGGATACAACGGAAAATTTTAGAATTTTTAAGACTTCGAGAGGTAGACACGAAAATAATGAAATGAGTGATCCAATAGGAGGCTTAGATATAAAGGTTTGAGAAAATCGAATGGTAAGAGAATAAAAGATATCATACTTCAGGATATAGGATAGATAATCTCGACATATATAATTGGTATTATAAAACAACGAGTTATAATGGAATTACCACTTGTATAAATAACCTGTCCATAGTAAAATTTGACAAGTGCCTTTATTTATACATCTAGTGGTTGGATTCTAGAAAACTTCAATCTCGTGGTTCTTCCTTGTTGTTTTTGAGTTCTGTGTCGCTTATAGCTTTCTAAAATCTTATCAAAGGGATAGTCTGGTGATGATGTAGTTGACCTAACCGGTGATGAAGATCCTACTGATGAAGATGGAGATATAGGTGTTTCAGTGTCTTTAGGTGATGAAATCTACTCAGAAGGAAAGAAATCTCGAGAATCAAGCATTGGTGATAGTGATAATACTAGAGATGGTGGTAAAACAGCTGGTAGAGCAATAATAACTTGGGGTGGTGGAATAGCATCATATGCTTGTATGTTCTTTATATACAGATCATCATGTAAAGGTGAGAAGACTAGTATGTCCAAAAGATACTTAGTAAAATCATCGGAAGATTCAGGAGAAACGTTTCTCGGTGAGGCTGGGAAATAGTTTAGAATGTTCATGGAGGAAAAAGTATTCTCAATATCGGAATCGGATGAGTGAGGGGACGAAGACATGACTGTAACAACCCAGTAGTAAATAACATAAGTTACTTATATAATAGTATAATAGTTATGTATTTTTACATAGTATTCGGGAAAAGTAGTGGCATCTTCACAATTCAGGGAATGTAGTGGCACGGAGGACATTGATGGCTAAAGAAAAGTAGTTATAGTTAAGGTGTTACCCTTGTTCTCTATAACCGTGAGCTCTGATACCACTCTGTAACACCCCCATTTTGATAATATAGCAGCGGAAGCTAATCTGGGGTATTACTTCATGAATCACAGACACAATCATAGAAAACGACTCAAAAGAGACGTTTTTAAAAGATACGTTATCATTCATTTAAAATCAGAGTTTTACAAAGGCAGGTCCCAAAATCTAGAAACATAAAATGTGAATGATAACAAGTTTTAGCCATCTTCAAGTCCATGCCACTCCATGCCATAAGTTGCTCAATTACCTGAGATAAACATGCATAAAAAGGGTCAACACAAAGGTTGAGTGAAATTCATAGGTTTGAAATGTAATAGTTGAATACAAGTTATCATAAAGGAAATATTTGCATTGCATGGACAATTATCATGGAGAACATTATTATTGCATCTAAGCTCATGACACCAATACGTTAACAGGGAAAATCACCGTAGTGACATTGGTTGAGGAACAAATGTCCTCGTGGAAAAGGTAACTTGCCAAGGTTACCCATTAGGTCAAATATAGTGCGTTTGGCTACCCTATGAATGGGTATACAAACGGGAGCCATCACCCGCAATAGATCTATTCACAACATTCGCGCTCACTCGTAAGCAATTAATGGTTCATAATATGGAAATAATGGCACTGGAAGCTACTTAGGCAATAATATATCTGGATAGCATACATATCTGGATAACATACATTTAGAAAACACTTGTATTCATGGTTTAAGCATGTATCCCCTCACGAGTTTATAAAATATAAGAGATTTAAAAGTGAGGCTATGAACTTACCTTAACAGTACAGTGAAATCTGATTGATGGCAAAAGTATATGAAATAAAATGCGTCTGTATGGTAACACGATGTTATCTACTTGAATGTGGAAATTCAGTATATCATTTGAAAGAAAGCAGCTTCGTCACTTAACTTGGGATAATATGCGATCCTTAGTATTGATGTATCAAATCTTCATAATTTTTATCATGTTTGAATTGATTAATTTGGATATAGCGAACACTGTTCGGACAATCATAATCCAGAGGCCACGCAGTATTGTTTGAGGAGTCAGGACACTTTAAATCGTAAACCCAAGTAACCGGGTCAGGAACACATACCAAATGGGTACGCCCTCCCATGAAATTTCCCTAGTATCGTGATACGATATGATTTTAATGTTTCTTCAAAAGTTAGTTGATGATAAATTACGTTTAATATAAAATGTATTTAATTTAAAATGCGTCGATCGATAATTAATAACGATTGATGTGTCGGGTTCTATAAAAAACAAGTTTAATAACTTTTATTTATATTTTTTATAATTTTATACTAAAAGATAATTATTTTATATTTTTAAGAATATTAAATTTACAATATAAACCCTTGATTTATAAATATTTACAAAACTAGTCCTTTTAGTATTTATCAAATAATCCCTTGACTTTATAACTTGGAAAAACTTACCCTTGAAGTTATAACTTTATTAAAATGACATTTTCAGTCCTTGTACTTGACAATTTCAAAAAGTTACAATATATACCCCTATGCATGGAAATTATTACAAAATTAGTCATAATTTGCATGCAAGCTATTTTTAACATTCCAAAAGATATTTGCAGGTTATAGCTTATTAATATAAGCTAAAATAAGATGTTTTAACGTAAAGAAAGCTTAAAATTCGTTAAGCTAAAAATCAAAACGGGTCGAATTAGGGTTTTAAAACGAAAATGCGTGGTTTTTAATTCAAATCCTTTTAAGACTTAATAAAGTGGTTATAATATTGTTAGATAGGCTTGTTAGAATAGCTTGTAACATCAGTTTGTGATTATAGCTTATAGATTTAATAAAAACATGATTTTAGGGTTTTAGGGTCACGGTTTGGATCAAAAATGAAAACGCATGAGTTTTTAAGTTAAAAGCTTTTAACAATGGTTGTAATATGATCATATGAATATTATTAAAGATTCAAAACAGAATGAGAGCTTGTGGAACCTGGGTTTGAGCTTAATGATTCGAAAATGGGTCAAAATGGAACTTTTGTACTCGTACGCCTTAGAACACGACTTCGGGGCTTCAAGACTTGAACTCTTGGCTTCACTTCTGCTCTTAGAACTCTTATAACTCTTCTTGATCAGAACTTGGACTCCATTGTTGATTAGAAAGAAATGGTGAAGGTGTGAATTGAAAGGATGAGATGCGTGGCTATTTATAGTGGAAAAGAGGCCTTGGTAACCAAGGTTTATCCCTTAGAGTGGGGTGCAAGGATAGTTAAAATATCTAGTTGTAGTAGTATTGAGATGTGGTGAGGCTTATGTGGCTAGAAAAGGGAATGACGAGGGGGGTAATGGAGCTGCTTAAGAGTGGTGACGAGGCATAGAAGCCTTGGAGACCAAGAGTGTGGCGTGGCTGATTTGTATGGTGATGCTATAGTGACAAGGTGAATGGTTTTCTTGGTGCTAAAGGTTATGACATAGTGATGACGAGGGTGTGAGGGAGTGGTGGTGAAGTTTCGTGTTTTTCGGGTTCGAGTAATGTTGGATCGCGGGTCTTCTAACCTATACCATTACGATCGTTGTCTTTCAACGATCATCATGGTATATTTGGTTTTTAACGACGATAATCATACGAGTCCGTGAGAAGGAAATTAGATTCGTGTATCATTTATCAATTTAAACGAGAAAAAAAATCTTATGCCTTATCTGTACCAAAGCGCATCAAGAAGGAGAAGAAAATTTTAGCATGCATTGATTATTTTATATTTAATCCTTATATACATGATGTATAATGCTAACTACTAGTTTATATTTTAGATGCTTTGATCGTAATGACTACTTGAACAAGAAACATGAATATGAGTGACGTTAAGGGCTCTTAAACCACTGTTAATAATATATATATAAATGGTAGATAAGTCATGATTTATATAATGATATAATACTTTTAAGGTTATTGGTTAGCAATAAGATATGATATTTTGATAAGTTTAAGCATGAAACGAACTGGACCATGGATGTTTTAAAGAATAATAAGCATTAGATCATTATATATTACACCTAGAATTTTGCTACTTAAGGTAGTGTAGTATTCGTCCCACATTTAGGAAGATTTGTCGTGACATCAAGGTACAAGAATTTAAGGTATGAACAAATCTAAGTGTTGGTTATATTGTTAATATGATAAGCTCATTTGGTATTAGTGTCATGAAAACTTTGTTAAATGAATAACATATATGATAAAATGGATATTAGATTGTTGACTTGACATATTAAGACATTTACTTGATGTAAACATAGATCGAATAGGCATAGGTCATTGCGAGAGCTCGTTTACTTTTAAAATGTAAACTATGATACATAAATAGAATAGAATGAAACAAAAATTTTATTACCGTGAAAAAGTAGTACTTAACATAGTGAGTAGATATTACATTGATAAAATACTGGAAAATTACGGGTTGTTATAGTCCCCCAACCTTATAGAAATCTCGTCCCAAGATTTAGTTGAGTGATGGAGTGTTTTTGGAAAATAGATGTGGATATTTAGCACGGATTTGATCTTCACGTTCCCATGTAAACTCATAATTCCATCTTACTTTGATTATAGGAATGCTTCTTTGTCTTAGTTGCTTGACTTCTCGATCCATAATCTCCACTGGTTCTTCCACATAGTTAAGTTTGTCATCGAGCCAAATTTCTTTTATTAGAATGATGAAGGATTCGTCACATAAGCTTTTCTTAAAAATGTGGAAAGTACTGTTGTTTGTTTTTTAGCACTGACTTTTGTAATGCCCTTTCTCTCCACAGGCATGACAAGTTACAAAAACTGATCGTAAGTTGCTTCCTGTGGCTGGTCCTTTGCTTCTGCAGTTCTTGGTCCGATGACCCACCTTGTTGCAAGTCTGGTACCTGACAGTGCAAACTCCTGTGTGATGCAGGGTGCATCTTGTACACAAAGGAAGGTTTCCATGGTACTTTTTGTCTTACCTTCTATTCTGCTGTTGGTGGTAATCGTTGTTACGGTTGTGATTGTTGTGGTTATCTTGGTAGTTGTTGTTGTTGCGATTGTTGGAGTAGTTGTTGTTGTCGTTGTTGGTAGTAGTGTTTCTTCTATCATTAAACTTTCGTTTGTGATTGTTGATTCCTTTTCTTGCTACTGGAGTTCCGCTTGTCCCGGTGTTCTTGTCAGTATTTGCCATGTTAGCAGCTTGTGCTTCCAAAGCAGCAGCAATACTATCAGCAACTAGTTGCCGGATGGCATCCTGAGTCATAGCTGGTGCTGCAGATGTTGATGTTCTCTTGGGAGGCATTCTGTCAACATAAGATAACACAAAATAAGAATCCATAAAATGATATAGTCATATCACAGATTAAGGTATGAGAATAAAAAGACTTGTGATCATTCTTTGATATTGCAGGATACAACGAAATTTTTTTAGAATTCAAGACTTCGAGAGATAGATACGGAAATAATGGAATGAGTGATTCAATAGGAAACTTAGTGTTTCTAGATAAAAAGGTTGTAAGAAAATTGGATGGTAAGAGAATTATAGTAATCTGGATAAAGATATGAGTTATCATACGATAGGATATAGGATAGACAATCTCGACATACACAATCGGTATTATGAAATAACGAGGTATAACGGAATCACTACTGTATTAGATCATAAACAACTTGTCTATGTAATTTACAAAATTTGACAAGCGTCATTATTTATACCATACATCCAGTGGTTGGATTCTAGAAAACTAAAAATGACACAGATCTAATATGGTATTTTCCCTTGAGTTCTTGGATCTTGTTCAGAAGACTCTTGATGACGAACCTTGATATCCTGGGACCTGAGGGTTATGGGCCCACTACGCTTCTGCTGCGCTACTCTGATTACACTCTAATTTATTTGGTTTTCGGGGAAACTAGTTTATAAAATTTAGGGATTCATTAAAGGGATAGTCGGGTGGTGATGTAGTTGACCTAACCGGTGATGAAGATCTTACTGATGAAGATGGAGATATTGGAATGGGTGATTCAACAGGTGTCTCAGCATCTTTAGGTGGTGAAATCCTCTCGGGAGGAAAGAAATGTCGGGAAATCAAACATTGGTGGAGGTACAATAGCTGGTAGAGCAAAATAACTTGGGGTGGTGAAATGGCATCATATGCTTGTATGACCTTCATATACGAATCATTGTGAAAAGGTGAGATAGATAGTGAGGATAAAAGATCTTTAGTTAAATCATCTGAAGAGTCAGGATAGATGTTTCCCGGTGTGACTGGGAAATAGTCCGGTGAAGTCGGGATATAGTTAGGAGCATTTGTAGAAGAAAAAGCATCCTCCACATCGTAATCAGAAGGGATAGAAGGGTGGGTGTAAGAAGACATGACTGTAACAACCCAATAATGAATAACATAAGTTATTTATATATTAGTATAGTAGTTATGTATTTTTACATACTATTTGGAAAAAGTAGTGGCATCTTCACAATTCACGGAATGTAGTGGTACGGAGGACATTGATGGCAAAAGAAAAGTAGTTATAGTTAAGGTTTTACCCTTGTTCTCTATAACCGTGAGCTCTGATACCACTCTGTAACACCCCTATTTTGGTAAATATAGCAGCGAAAGCTAATTTGAGGTATTACTTCATGAATCACTGACACAATAATAGAAAACGACTCAAAAGAGATGTTTTTAAAAGATACGTTATCATTCATTTAAAATCAGAGTTTTACAAAGGCAGGTCCCAAAATCTAGAAACATAAAATGTGAATGATAACAAGTTTTAGCCATCTTCAAGTCCATGTCACTCCATGCCATAAGTTGCTCAATTACCTAGGATAAACATGCATAAAAAGGGTCAACATAAAGGTTGAGTGAAATTCATAGGTTTGAAATGTAATAGTTGAATACAAGTTATTGATTCGTCAATAATATATATATATAATATAAAAGCAAACACTCAACCAATTATCTTTAGCCAAGGATTGGTCAAGAGTTTACAAATTAAAATATATATATGTTTCCGGAAGTTTGATTCCCGGGTCGTTATGTCCCAACGAGGCTTGAATGGAAAATCGAATGACGAATTTATAATCGATGTTTGAATTGAATGATGATTGATTGGATTTTTCTATTACTATGATTAAAAATGCAAAAAACGAATAAATTAAACCTAAAAACGAAAGCTATAACGCTTAAATCCTAAAAACGGAGCGGAAAACGAGGGTCAAAAACCTAAATTTTACAATTTTAACCCTAGAACAATTTTTAAACTAAAAATAGATTCTACTTGACTAAAAACGAAGTTTAAAAAAAACTAGACTAAAAACGGAGTTCGTTTGGACCAAAAACGAGTCAAAACAAGAACGGGAACGAATCCCGTTCTTTAAAAAATGAAACTTTGGAAAAATGACCCTACACAAAAACTGATATTTTTCCTAGAAACTATATGAAAAAAGAAAAATTTTAAAAAAAAGTTTATATTTTTCTGATAATTATTTTATTTTTTATGAATTTTTTAAACTTTTAATGAAAATAAATTATAAAAAATACTAAATGATTATAAAAAATTCTGAAAAATTTACACAAAATAGCTTAAGGGATAACAGTCCTAGGAAAAATAAGAAAAACTTCACAGCTTATCAAATAAGCTGCGAAATAAGCTAAATCAGCTTATAAGGCTAATGGGCCAACAAGCCCTTATATAATAAATCCAACAAACCACTACCGGATGAGCTATTGTAGCACAGCGGTAGTGGTGTTGGGTTTATAAGGGTTGAGGCTTGTTGAGGTCGGGGGTTCGAGCCCTAGCTCACCCCTGACTTCCAAGCTTCCCCTTTATTTTATTTTTATGTTGAGTCTTAGGAAGATTTTACTTTAGAACTTTGGTTCAGAGAGTCTAATATTGTTATGAGTTTGATTGGAAAGTTTGGAATTATTGTATCACCGTTTGGGCATCACTATTTTTATAAGTCATTCAGTAAACGTTTGAGGAACTAGGGTACTTTAAACGTAGTGTGAACCCAACAAACTCAGTCAGAACAATATACCAAGATGATCCCTTAATATGAAGCTCCTAGTATTGTGTACGATATAAACGGTTTTAAGCTGTTTTGAATAATATCTGGAAATGTTAAGCACATGAAGTGTTAGATTAAGTTTATGTCTTGTAAGGTTTTAATTTAAAACATGTTTTTATACTTTTTAAAAAAGTTTACATTTGATTAGACCGCTTAGGTTTGAGAAAAAAAGTGGCAAAATATACCCTTGGAGTTTGCACTTTTACGAGTTTGGTCCTTCAAGTTTAAAAGATATACAAAGTAAACCTTGTACTTTGGAAAGTGACATAATAGACCCCTATAGTTATAACTTTGATAAAATGACATATTCAGCCCCTTTAGTTATAAGTTTCAAAAAAAGTTACGATATATACCCCCTTGCATGGATATTATTTACAAAAACATGTCCAAATTGCCATGCAAGCTTATTTTAACATTTCAATAGACATTTATAAGTTATAATAAACTAAAATATGAAGATTTAACACAAATGCCAAGTTTAAAATAACGATTCGTTAAGCTAGGAAGCAAAACGGGTCAAATTAGGGTTTTAAAAACGTAACGCGTTGTGTTTAAGTTCAAATTCCTTCATTAATCAATAAAGTGGTTATTTTAACATTAGTTAATCATGCTAGGATATATTATAACAATATTTAATCATTATAACATTTAGTTTTAAGAAAAACATAAAATTAGGGTTTCGGGTGTACGGTTTTGGATCAAAACGGAAAATGAGTATGAATTGAGTTATGAAACTTTAACAAGAGTATATTTAGGATCATATGAACATTATAAGAGTGTAGTAGCAGAAGTAGAATATCTAGAACCTGGGTTTGAGCTTTATAGCCTTGAAAACGGGTCGTGTGTATCGGACTTTTTGCTTCGTTACGGACTAGAATAACAACTCACGGGCTTCTTTTCTTGGTTGCTTTTGCTTCACTTATTTTCTTGGGACATCTTAAGATCTCTTAGAATTCATATTGAGCAAAGGATTGCTGCTATGATGGGTTATAGAGGAGGAAGTAGGGGATGGTTTGAAATGAAGTGTTTAGGGTTCTATTTATAGGCGAATTCTCCCTTGGTGACCAAGGAAGCTTTGTGATCTGGTTAGGACATGTATGAGGGATAGAGGGTGACTAGGAGAGGCTATGTGATGAGTTTCTAGGGCTAGAAACTAGCTTTGGTATGTTGGTTTGCCCATGTGATGCCTCAGCTAAAGAAAGGAGAAAAGAGATGATGTGGCTCATTTTTGTACCAAGAAATGGACTAGATATTTTTGTGAGGTGCTTGTAAGCTGGTTAGGGGTGAAGGAGCTTAGTCATTGAGGTGCTTGTTTGCAATATAGAACTTTAAAATGGGTGATAAAATGTCTCTCGATAACTAGGTTTCGGGGTTCATTAGGTGTGTGTGTAGGGTTCGTTCAAGGCTTGTAATTGTGTGTACATTTTGATCAATAATTTTGGATTAATGTTTGTAAGGATAATTAAAAAGCTTGATAGGTGGTTGGGTTTAAAATGGGAGAAACGATGTAAACGGGTCAATGTTCCAATTAGGGGTTTTATAGGTTTATCTCATGTATAATTGAAGTAAAAAATGTTGAAATGATGATGGAAATGATTGATATGTTGTAAATTAGTTATTACAACCTTATTTGAGTATTTGGTTTAGGTTTAATGGATAAAAACAAAGAAATGGGTCATGGTTTAGTATTTAGCTCGGGTTAGGGTTTCTAAGTTTTGTATTAGGGTTTTAAGAGTAAAAATGTGTATGAAAGTTTATGAATCGAATAATTAGGGTTTTACAAAATTGCTATTTATTGAGTGTAGTATCTTGTACATAAGTGATGGTGAAGAAAAATTAGAAAATGAAAACTGAGGTAAAACGGCATTTTTAGAGAGTGTGATAATGCTTAATGACTTGTACATTGTGCTTTGAAAACTTGTACTTGACTTAGAGGGAGTTTATATTTCAAATGAGATGTTATATTACTTGTATATATGATTTAGTAGCTTACTGTACATTCACTTAGATATCTAACCTTTCATGCAATTTAGGTTTAGAGGTATAGGATAACGTTTAAAAAGCCCGTTTTGGTATAACTTTGTGAATGGTCCCTCCTTATGGAAGTAATGTACTTTTAAAAGAATTTATGTTGATATTGGACTTGACATGTTATGATGTTTGCTTGACATATATGAAGACATGATTGTCATAGATAGGTTGCGTGAGCTCGTCAACTTTAGTTATGCAAATTACATTATATATTGAGATATTGATAATGCAAGTAATGTAATAAAGCAAAAAATTTCCCCGTACAATTGTGATCATAGTAAAATAGGTTGATGAAAATTCTGAGTTGTTATATGAAGCAAGAGGGAAAGCATATGTGCTAGGTGGAGGAGACGCTAACCCCGATTCCAATGTCGTTAGGGTACTGTTTTTCTCAAAACAATCATTATGCTTTCATACTATTCGATTCAGGTGCCGATAGAAGTTTTGTGTCGACTACATTTAGTACCTTGCTTGATATAACCCCCAATACTTTAGACGTTAGCTATGCTGTCGAATTAGCCGACAGAAGAATTTCTAAAACCAATACCGTGCTTAGAGGTTGTACGTTAGGATTATTAGGTCACCCATTCAATATTGACCTAATGCCGGTAGAACTTGGTAGCTTTAACGCCATCATTGGCATGGATTGGTTAGTGAACCATCATGCGATGATCGTTTGCGATGAGAAGGTTGTGCGAATTCCCTATGGAGATGATGTTTTAATAGTCCAAGGTGATGGAGGCTAGTAGAAAGATGAGAAGTCAAAAGTTGTGATTATATCGTTCACTAAAACTCATAAGTATGTTGAGAGAGGTTGCCCAATTTTTTTGGCACAAGTGACGAAGAAGGAAACCAGAGACAAGTCGGAGGAGAAGCGACTTGAGGACGTGCTGACTGTACAGGACTTTTCAGAGGTCTTTCGAGAGGATTTACCTAGATTACCACCTATGCGACAAGTTGAATTCCAAATCGACTTGGTCCCTGTTGTTGCACCTGTGGCACGAGCTCCGTATAGATTAGCACCGACGGAACTGCAAGAATTGTCTACTCTCATGTGTCAAGAAAAATATTCTGACAGTGATTTTTAAGACTCGAGTTCCTCACCTGGGGAGGCCCGGTCTTGTTTTTCAAAAAAGAAGACGGATCTTTGTTCGGATGTGTATCGTTACCCGTGATGTCTGAGCAAGCCTGACTGTGAAAGAATCGCATATCCACTTATGATTAATCGGACTGAACCTGTTTGATCAGTTGTAAGGATCAAGAGTCTTACCTAAGTCAACCTGAGATCTGGTTTCATCCAACTCAGAGTGTTCTGAGGGTCAGACATTCCAAAGCAGCGTTTAGGATAAGTGTCTACGGGTCACTATGAGTTTCAGTGATGCCGTTTGGATTGACCAACGCACCGGCGGTATTCATGGGTCTGATGAATCGGGTGTACAAACCGTACTTAGATATATTCGTGATCATTTTTTATTGATGACATCTTGATCTACTCCAAGAGCGAAGAAGAGCACGCAGAACACCTTAAGTTAATCCTGGAATTACTTAAGAAGGAAGAATTGTACGCCAAGTTTTCGAAGTGTGAATTTTGGCTATCGAAGGTACAATTTCTTGGTGTGTGTGTGTGTGATTGATATGTGAGGGCATTTCACGATTTGGACCACGGATAAGATTGAGTCATTCTAGGTTGGGACATTCGCCCAAGACTCTGGGGGGGGGGGACAGAGATTCATCAATTTCTAGGTCTTGCTGGCTATTACCGACGATTTATCAAAGGTTTCTCAAAAATTGCCAAGCCTATGACGAAGCTGACTCAAAAGAACGTGAAGTTTGATTGGAGTGAAAAGGACAAGAAACAGAAGCTGCATTTTAAACTCATGTTGAAGCAGAAGTTGTGTAGTGCACAATTTTAGCGCTTTGACCCCGAAGGTAGTGAAAACTTTGTGGTTTACTGTGATGCTTCTCGTAAAGGATTAGGCGGCAGAAGTTTTGATGCAAAGGTTAAGGTCTTAGCTAAGCGTCACGACAAAAACTTAAGATTCAGGAGAAGAATTACACTACACATGACTTAGAGCTTGGAGCTGTAGTGTATGCTCTCAAAATGTAGAGACATTATTTGTATGGCACGAAGTGAGTTGTGTTCACTAATCACAAGAGTTTGCAACATATTCTAGATTAGAAAGAGTTGAACATGAGACAACGTAGATGGTTAGAGTTGTTGAGTGATTATGATTTCGGAAGTCGTTATCACCGGGAAAGCTAACGTCTATTTTTTTGTTGGTTGGCAGATGCCTTGAGACTGAAATAGGAATACGACTTAAGCCACTACGAGTTCGAGCTTTAGTTTTGACGATTAGTCTGAACCTCCCTGTGCAGATCTTAGAAGCTCAG
Organism: Tanacetum coccineum; assembly: GCA_026074375.1. Classification (NCBI taxonomy): domain Eukaryota; kingdom Viridiplantae; phylum Streptophyta; class Magnoliopsida; order Asterales; family Asteraceae; genus Tanacetum; species Tanacetum coccineum. The sequence continues at coordinate 15,345 of BQNB010091442.1, forward strand.
GTTGAGGCGAGAAAGGGGGAGAATTATGGAACAGAAGATCTGTGTGGTATGATTAAGAAGCTAGAGCCACGTGTTGATGGAACGTTGTGTTTAAATGGGAGAAGTTGGATACCTTGTCGAGGTAATTTAAGGGAACTGATTATGCACGAGTCGTATAAGTCAAAGTATTCGGTACATCCTGGATAGGACAAGATGTACCAAGATTTAAAGAAACTGTATTGGTGGCCGAATATGAAGGCTGACATTGCCACCTACGTCAGTAAATGTTTGACATGTGCCAAAGTCAAGGCCGAATGCCAAAAACCATTCAGTTTGTTGGTTTAACCCGTGATCCCAGTATGGAAGTGGGAGAACATTACAATGGATTTTGTTACTAAGTTCCCAAAGACATCCACTGGTTAAGATACAATTTGGGTAATTGTTGACCGACTCACAAAATCTGCTCATTTCTTACCGATGAAGGAAACCGATTCAATGGAGAAGTTGACGAGACAATACTTGAAGGAAGTAGTCTCGAGGCATGGAGTACCAGTTTTGATTATTTCTGATCGAGACAGTAAGTTTACCTCTCATTTCTGGAAATCACTGAACGAAACCCTAGGTGCTCAATTGGATATGAGTATGGCTTACCATCCACAGACTGATGGTTAAAGTGAGAGAACCATCCAAACCTTGGAGGACATGCTACGTGCTTGTGTGATGGATTTTGGGAAAGGTTGGGATAGACACCTACCTTTGGTGGAGTTTTCTTACAACAATAGTTATCACACTAGTATCAAGGCTACACAGTTTGAAGCTCTCTATGGCCGAAAATGCAGATCGCCTATTAGTTGGGCTGAGGTTGGGGACGCTCAGCTCACTGGTCCAGAAATTGTTCATGAAACAATTGAGAAGATCATTCAGATCAAAAAGAGAATTCAAGTTGCCCGAGATAGGCAGAAGAGCTATGCCAATAGGAGGCGTAAGCCATTAGAATTTGAGGTTGGAGACAAGGTCATGTTGAAAGTGTCGCCATGGAAAGGGGTGATACGTTTTGGCAAACGGGGGAAGCTGAACCCTCGTTATATAGGATCTTTTAGGATTATTGCTAAAGTGGGAACGATTGCTTATCGACTTGAACTATGCAGTTAAGCCAAGTTCATAGTACTTTTCATGTTTCTAATCTGAAGAAGTGTTTCGTAGACGAACCCCTAGCTATTCTGTTAGAAGAAATTCATATTGATGACAAGCTAAATTTCATTGAGGAACCAGTTGAAATTATGGACCGAGAAGTTAAATGGCTAAAGCAAAGCCGCATTCTAATCGTGAAGGTCCGATGGAATTCGAGACGAGGGCCCGAGTTTACTTGGGAGCGCGAGGACCAAATGAAGAAAAAGTACCCTCATCTTTTCGTTAACCCTTCGTCCACGTCTTAAGCTTTGAGGACAAATCTTCTTTACCCGAGAATTTCTGAACAATATTTTAAACTTTTCTGACAATTATTTTTGACTTTTATACGCTACGTTTGAATTTGGCGGTTTACCGGGAAGTAAACCCGCGTAAATCTAAAAAACGTCATCGGACGCGTTCCGGCATCGGATATTCATTAGTTTAGATATTATATGAGTTATTTTATCTTTTTTAAGTGTTTCGTAGTTTACGATCACTCCTGATATTTATTTTTACGCTTTATTGTCTAAATTGCGTTTTTCGCGTTTTTGACCTAACAGAACCTCGGAAACTCAAAATCTTTTCGTGTAAACTTTAGTTATCGTCCATCTCATATTGTTAAGCCAAAAATTTCATTCATCCCTCCCCCTATACTCAAAACACACGCATACACACACTTAAATAAATCAAGAGCATCTTTTGAATTTTCAAGACAAAACACCATCACATGCATGCATTAAGAAGGGATAGTGACATGCTTGTTTTATCCTCACTATAAGCCAAAGGCTCTTACACTTCACATGTATACCCTTAGAACACTATAGCACTATGGAATTTGAATTAAACATAGAACCATGGCTAGTTGTTTTGCTTGAACCTCCCCCTCCCCCCCTCTCCTTGGCCTACTTCGGATGAACCACAAGGACCATGAGGTCCTTGGTTCAATCTCTTTGCTAGTCACCCATTCCTAGTTGTTAAAAATATCTTAACCCTAGTTCACACACTATATAAACCTTACTTTGAAAGACTTAGGTCATTTCATACACACACTAACACACACAATCCGTACTTTTGATTTCTACCAAGATTCATACATTCCATACTTCATTTTAACAAGATCTAAGGTCATTCTAAGAAGGGTTTCATTTGATTTCAAGTATTTTTCAAGATCTACAAATTAGGGTTTGGTTATTATTTGGGGTTTTTCTAGATCTATTATTTTGGGGTATAGATCTTGTGATTTCACTACTTGTTCTTCATTCTTGTAAGTATCTTGAATCTTTCCTTGTGGTTTTCCTTATGTTCTTCTCAAATGTTCAAGATCCATACATCCTCATATTGTGTTTTAATTTTTGAAAGATTTTAAAGACAAGATTTCATAAATAATGATACTACTTTATTTTACTAGTTAAATATTATGTTTTTGGTGAGATGAGAGTTGATGAGTCTTGCAATAATAGAAATAAAGGGATTAAGTTAGATTTAGGTGTAGTTT
>BQNB010091443.1:0-22137 GCA_026074375.1 Tanacetum coccineum
ACAGTAGTAACATCTAAATTCTCACTTTCAACTATTTTATCCATAAATGTTAGATCAGGTTTGTGAGGTATGAAATTCCCTGTAAAAGGTGGGGGAACTTCATGATATCCCATATCAGATTTGGACTTATTATGCTCCTGATTTTCTAATATCTCTAATGTATTCACAAAACTTTCTACTGCAGGAGAAGCTGTAGTAGAAGAAGCTGCATTATATCCTAGGCCAGTTTTAAACTTGTCAAAAATTTGACTTTCTAGAAAATTATTCAAAGATTTAGATGAATTTTGAAACTTCTCTAACGTTAGTTTTAAGTCATCTCTTTTTTTTTGCTTTTTCCAATTTCTTTTTGTTTTCAATTAAAACATTAATGCTTTCTTCATACACAATCACATTTTTCTTATAGTGAGCTAGTCTAGCTTATATTGATTCTAAACCTGCTTTATAAGATACTAAATTAAATTGAGACTTTTTGTAATCTGAAGAAAAATTATCATATTTTTCTTTGAGAGTAGCATAAGCTTCTACACATAATTTAGAATAAGAATCAACCTCAGAATTTGAACTGGAAGAACTTCCTGAAGATGTATGTGCCATCAATACAAAGTTTATAGGATGCTCTTCTTTAGCTTGGTAGCTCTAATCATACCCTCCAATTTCATCTTGAGCAACCAAGGCATTTTCAGTGGGAGTTTCCACTGTCACAGTTCTTTTACTATTCTCTTTTCCTCTGTTATGCTAATTTCTTGGAGCCCTACATTCTCTTGCAAAGTGACCATATTTATGACAATTGTAGCACTCCACTTTTGACCTGTCAAATCTCTTCGAATAGGAATCCATTTTCTGAAAGATCCTGGCTTTCGTGCTTTGATGGGTCTCTGAGATCCTTTTGATGACCTATGTTGTGTTGAAGGGATATCTATATAATCCGATCGATTGCGTAAAGCCCGCGGTAGCAGCGGAACCGGGAAAAGTATACAGAAAAGACAGTTCTTTTCTATTATATTAGTATTAATTCATATTAGATTAGTCTTAGTTAGTGATCCCGGCTTGGTGAGTCCTTTCTTCCATGATGAACTGTTAGCGCCACTCCTACATTTTGTCTCTGTGGACCCAGGAGAAAGGGGGCTCGACGGAAGAGGATTGTACCGTGAGAAAAGCAAGGGGGTCAACCTCTTTCAAATATACAACATGGATTCTGGCAATGCAATGTAGTTGGACTCTCATGTCGATCCGAATGAATCATCCTTTCCACGGAGGCAAAGATTTGCCTGTTAGGTAAGAGGATAGCAAGTTACAAATTCTGTCTAGGTAGGACATGTATCTCTATTACTATGAATTTCATAAATGAAGTAGTTAATGGTGGGGTTACCATTATCCTTTTTGTAGTGACGAATCCTGTATGCGTTCCTAAGAAAAGGAATTTGTCCATTTTTCGGGGTCTCAAAGGAGCGTGGAAACACATAAGAACTCTTGAATGGAAATGGAAAAGAGATGGAACTCCAGTTCCTTAAAATTTTATTTTTTTTATTTTTTATTTTTTTTTTCGAATTTTTTTTTTGGTCTCATGGTGTAAAATAACACTGTTTAAGTAAATTCGAAAATGTTACCGCGGGTATTTTTTTATGTCAATGCGTCGGTACTTTTGTAACATTTTTTTCCTCCTTATTTTGTGCCAACAAATTTTTTTTTTTTTTTAAAATAATTGGGCCGGGCCAAATTTTTGGGCTAAATTTTTTGGGCTTTTTTTGCCCAGCACTGTAGCAGTGCTATAGTGCTTAAAATGAATAGTGCACATAGGTCAAAAACTACGTCGTTTTAAATCTAAAAAAATTTACGCAACTTTAAAAATGTTGTAAAATTTGACACTAATTTTTTACGTAACTTTAAAAAAATTTTTTTTTTTTTTTTGAACGGCAAATTGAAATTAATAAAAAAACTAGCAAGAAGCTAGAAAATTACAAGGATATGGATTTAGGACATTTCATCCAGGAAATCCAATCAATATTGATTTTACATCTATTGGAACACCAAGTAAAAGAGTACGAAACAATATCATCAAAAAGAAGCTCCATACGCGGATGAGAAGATCCAAAAAGCACTTGGTTGCGGAATTTCCAAATCATCCACCACATAACATAAAAGACCCCTTCTAGCATTTCCTTTTGAGCTTTAGAAAACCGAGTAGTTTTGAACCAAGCAATCCATTCTTCGTAACAAGAAAAATCTGGAATATCAATTTCCCACCATCGAGCAATTTTACGCCATAAAGTCCGAGCTAAATTACAAGAGTAGAAAAGATGCGAGCATGATTCTCCAGCTAAACCACAATTTGGGCATATAATAGAAGGAATATCAATCCCACGAAGTGAAAGGTTAAGTCTCGTGGGGAGCTTATCCAAACAAACTTTCCACGCTAAAATATTTACCTTTATTGGAACCACTTTCACCCATCTAGTAACGTCACCAACAAAAGGTAAAAGAATATCATCAATAAATGTTCTAGCCGAGTGAACAGAAAACTCACCAGAAGATCCAAGAAGCCATGCCCATCGATCATTGGAAGGAGATAAAGATATAGACCCAACAAGTTCAACTAGATGGTGAAGCTGCTCTTCTTCCACCCCTCCACGGGGGTTTCTACGAAAAGAAGCAACAAACGAAGCATCAATGAGTTTATCTGCAACCGTAATACCTTTTTTGAGCTCCAACGCATATAAACGAGGAAAAGATCTGCTAAGGGGGACATCATTAATCCAACAATCTTCCCAAAAGAGAGTGTTCGCACCGTTTCCCACTTTCTTTTTCAAAAGCGCAAGAAGGTTAATACCTTTTGCGGACAAAGAATTGAGCTCTTTCAAGATACAATTCCAAGGGGATAAACTGGAAACCGAACCTGTGTGAACAAAAGGAGAACGATTGCCATATAAAACAGCAATAAGACGATGCCAAAGGGATGCATCCTGCGAAAGAAATCTCCAAACCCACTTAAATAATAAGGATCTATTAAGCGCAAAGAAGCTGGACACACCTAGCCCTCCTTTTTGTTTAGAAGCCAAAATTTTGTTCCAACTAATCATAGAGAATCTCTTTTCATTTATATCGGCACCATTAAAAAATTTTCTGCGAAGGGATTCCAAGTCACGAAGAACACCCAAAGGAGCTTTATAAAGCGACATATGATAAAGAGGCAAGGACGTAAGGACAGACTTGATTAACGTAAGACGTCCACCAACGGAAAGAGTCTTAATTTTCCATTTTGATAATCTGTTAGAAACACACAATTTATCTCTTCCATGCTCTTTCTCCCTAGTAGGAGAACATCCTAACATTGACACCAAGATAGAGAAGGATTAGAAAAAGCTAGAACACCAATAATGTTTAGCTGCGCAAGAACTTCTCTATTAGTGACTCCAAATTGCCCATGAGTTTACTCTTAAGACTAGTGAAATTGAAGCCCGAAGCCAAAAGAAGCTTTTAAGCTACGAACTATGGTTAAAGGGATGTTATGCTCTATCCCATTTGCAATGAAGAACTGAGTCTCAGCATAGAAAAGATGAGATAGCATAAAAGCATCATCAAATCGCGATACACTTAAAAGATCAAGCATTTTATGTTCCTATTGACAAGAAGATGCCAAACTTCTCCATAACTAAGATGAGACAAATAACGGTGATAAGGGGTTCCTTGCTTCAAAACCCTTGTTGGAACTTAAATACAAACGGTCGGACTACCTTAAACAAGAATAGATCCCTAGCCGACGAAAGAATCTTGATCATCCTTCTCCATTAATGCAAAACCCAAAGTTTCTTAAAATAATATCTAAGAAGGCCCATCTCACATAATCAAAAGCCTTTCAAAATCCACTTTAAAAATCTTGGCTTTCGATTTATGAGATTATGCACCAAGAAATAGCTCAGTTAAGATGAAAAGGGACCGTCAAGAATTTGACGGTTGATACTAAAGCAGATTGAACCATCACTAATAAGATTAGATATTACCATCTTAGCGATTAGCCAAAATCTTCTAGAAACGATCTTGTAAAAAAATCCAATGAGACTAATTAGCCTTTGTAATCTTTAACAAACTTCGCATAATGTTTCTTAGGGTTTTTGAGCAATGAAGGATGAATTACATCCAGGAGGGAATTACTTGAGTGAAAAACTCACGGAAGCATTAAAACAAATCATGCTTAAGATATCCCAAAAGTACGAATAAAATCAAATTGTGAAACGTCCGGAATCCTGGGAGTCTATGGTTCCGCAATCCCCAAACCGCTTTCTTGATCTCATCAAAAGTAACATCACACTCTAAGTCATCCACCTGCTCAGAGAAAGCTTTTGAACAAATGGACAATCAATATAATACAAGGACCGAAGCGACTCTCAATCGATTGGCAAAGTGCATGAGAAATTCGTTTTTAACCTTGCAAGGGTTCGTCAATCCATTCTCCATCTATGAGAAACTCGAATAGAAAGTTTTTGCGATCTTTTTCTTATTATTTATCCATGAAAATTATTTTGGTAATTTTCATCGCCTTCATTGGCTCTTCTCACCTTTGCTTTCTGAGCTATGTCTAAAGAGTGTTTTGTTAAAATTATGAGCTCCTTTAAGAGAGATATTCCTTTCAGTGATAATCCTCGTTGCTAAGCCCATTATCGAATAACTTGTCAAGATCAGACAAACCCGAAACTTTGATAGAAAAGCAAGTATCATTAGAGCTTTGAGAAGTTTTATATCATCTTTCACCATCTTTTATTGAAGCTTTAAATGGCATGAAGGCTTTTTCTTTAAAAGAATAATTTATTAGAATAATCATTAGAACGTGAATTGCTCCAATGAATCCTTAATGAGTTTATTCAAAACCTTTCTTGTGAAACCAAGAAATGATAGACACGAAAAAGGGGATGGCATAAACAGTACACTTCGCGCATAATTGATGGGTCTGTTTTTGGTCGGTAAGATGCCTGTCAAGACAAATAGCTGACAGAGAAGGAAATTTCAGAAATTAAACCTTCAGAAATTAAAACCTATCCAATTTATCATTTCTGCCCGATTTTGATAGCCCAATAAAACGAATATCCTTCAAGGGAAGATCAATAAGCCCAGAGTAGAGATGAAAGTGATTAAAGCATTGGCTGGCCGTTTCATTAAAAATGTCCCAAACCTTTCATGTTTTGATCTAATGTCAATGAAATCGCCTAATAAGCATTCTCCAAAATACCATGTATCACATTATGTGAGTAAATTTTTTTACATTATTATACTTTTCGTTTAGCAACTTAAAAAAAAATTTGGAAAAAAAGTAATTTTTTTTCGTATGGAAAGTTCGAAAAAAAAGTTGTAAAAGTGAAAAAAAAATTAAGAAAAAAAAGTTAAAAAAAATTAATTGAAAAAAAAAGTAAGAAAAATTTAAGTGGAAAAAAAATTTCTAAAGTGAAAAAATACGTCAACGGACTAAAAGTGAAAGTCAACTCAAGCCACAGGGACCATTCATGTAAATTTTTGAAGGGGTAAACCTGGTAACCTGCTGGTAGCAGGTTACATTACATATATCGATCAAAATTTGAAAGCATTTTGAGGATACTGGTAATATAATTAGTTGGTTACGTATTTCAGTCTTTTGAAAATACTATCTTGCGTATCTATAGCTTTCACCCTTCTTGTTATGGTATTAAGATGTTACAGTTCTGTACGTGTAATTCTATGACCATCTTTTAAATATATATTTTTTTCTTTTGTGGGGTTACGTAGTTCAAAAGTCTTGCGCCTTTTGGCTTTTGAGAGCTGTATTTTTCTCGATTTCTTAGTAAATTATAAGAGGAATACTAGATCCACACTTATTTTATACAAAAAAAATTCACACTCATATGTGTCAAACAAATAATGGTATTGAAAAAAAAAATGTGATAGATAGTGATTGGTGGAACTAACATGCCACATGTGTATGTGAAAGTTTTTATGTGAGTTAGAAGTGGATGTAGCATTGCTCAAATTATAATGGGTCTAGACTATGCATTATATACGGGACTACGTACCATAATATTAAATCATTGCCATTATGGCATTTCTATCATTTAAAGTAATTTGCTACATTAATGCCCACCATTCAAATTCATTTTATGCAATAATTCACTCGTATATTACCCTTTCATCATTCAAATTCATGTTATGCAATACTTCTATGGGATATCGTACGTATTCTCATAGACAGACTCACATGGGAGTCGGGTGTGGCACGGGTCACACCCGATTTCAGGTCACGAAAGGTAAATCTTTTTTATAAAATAAGTCTTCCTTAGAGCACGTGTAACCTTTAGTTTTACCTAATAAATTTTTTGTGAGGCAACAATAATACTCATAATCATAAAAAAATGTTGGCCAAAACTCGCTTAAAAATCTTGGGTCCGTCTTTGCGTACCGTCACCATGAAAGATATTAATATTGTTGCATTGATGATGACGCTGAAGATCGTTTCATGCGTGGTAGTTCCACCATTTAATAAGAAACAAAAACATAACTCTGAACCTAATATAAACCGATGAGAGAAGGCTGAACACTATTAAAACACTCCATAAGTTGAAATGTTCAACGAGCTAATGAGCTTTAAAATATCCATCACTAGCTGACATAACCAGAAGATTGCAATCAAAGAGAAGTTTTGTAGCAGTCCAACAATATTTTTGTCTATCTCTAGTGCTCTTAGGCCACAACATGCAGTTCGTATTGTTGGAATATGTTAGTCAGTTTCGCAAGTTATACGTTAGAAATACGTGAGCGTATAGGGGGCACACGCGTTAAACACGAAGAGTATGTTTTACTTCACGATATAATTTAAATAGTCGTTAATTTAAGTTAATAGTTAGTTTAACGAATAGTTTAAATATAAAAACCAAGGGACTAAAACGAACAAAACCCGAACCCCGGGGAGCCCATTGTTAGCCGAATCCCCTAAAGGTTCTAGAAAGGGGTGTTTGTTCAGTTTAAGGAAATGGGAAGAAGGGAGGAGAAAGATTTTATGATAAATATGAAAAAGATACTTATCTTGTTTCAAAAGCTTTAGGGTTGGGTTCCTATATAATCCCCCACCCTAAACCTCATTATTCACTCATTCATCACAAATCAAAACCCTAAATCGGTCCTCTCCCTATCCTTTATTCGACTGAAACCCTAATAAGGGTTTTCGGTTTTAGCCTTTCCCCTCCAACCAAATTTCAATCAAGATCCCTTTTAGGGTTCTTGATTTTGTTTATCCTCCTAGTTCGACGATACACAAAACTCAATTAAGGGTTTTCGGTTTTGTTTATTAAACCTTAACCGAATTTAACCCTAAATTGATTTTCGGTTTTGGTTTTAAAACCCTAACCAAATTCGGTTCTAGGTTTTTCGGTGGAAACCCTAATTAGGGTTTACTTGGTTTTCGACTAGTTCAAGCTCATAAGGGTGCGTTTGGTGATCGATTCAACACATAGTGTTTGGTTCGTGAAGGTTGACTAGCAATCGACTCATACTTGGTTGACGTGTTTGTGTGAGCAACCGTAGAGGTGGTAATTTAATCACTCGTTTCAAGATCAAGATCTGGCGTTTGTTTATTGATTTAACTCAATAAACAAAATGTTAGTAAATTACTTGTTTAATTTATATGTGTTAATCTATATGCGAAAACTAGACCCATTCCGCTGCGTACTCGTAGATAATTGGTTACCTAGTTTATAAAATCCCAACACCTATCCCATGTATCTTGTGTTTAGGCGTTTTGCAAAAGAATTTAAATATGTTTTTTTTCAAACAGCCCAAAAACAGTAACAACACAACATACACGCAATAAGAAAAACTTAATTTTATTCCTTACTGGTTATGAGATTATATAAAAGTTAGTACACATTTGTGAAATAAGAGAATATACTTTATGTACCTTATTGAAACTTAACTTATGCCTTAAACGTTGCAAGTAGGGTTATCACCGAGGCAAATAATATGTAGTTCCTAGCCATACATATTGTCATTATGATAGTATGAGGCGCCAGGACACGCTTTAATTTCTAATGGGATTAGCGCCATACTGATATAGAGAGATGAATGTGTTGGCTGCGTAGAGACTTTCTGACTTGATATAATTATTTCATACATGTCGACTTCAATCCTAATGGTATAAAGTAAGATATATGACGATTTAACATGAATGACAGAGAGAAAAAAAGTGAGTAGAGAATTTGATGTAAATATATTAGTAGCTACGGAAATGAATATTGAAAAATTTACTAAAATTGGTTTCTACTTTCCAATTCCTGTCATACATAAGTATACAATTGTGGAATTGCTTATGATCAACGTTGGCTACTTGTCATAGGAAAATTGTCATGTTAGAGATATGAATATTCATGGACCACATACACATATTGAAGTTGTTCTTCAAGTTTTTTAATAGTTTAAGATCATATTGACTAATTTTTCAAATGAACTAAGCGTTTAATGAACATTTCTTAAATTATTCGGTAAAAAGTTTGTTTATTTATTAAAGAACAAACATGGACAATAATCTACTTCACTTAGTTAACTTAGCGAACATGGAAAAAATGTCTAGTCTGTTAATTTTTTGTTCGTGAACACACAATTACGCATTCGTTAACATTTATTTTGTTTATCTTCGTATATCGTAATCTTTTATTATACTTTTAAAATTGGTTTACTTAAACAAAGTTATATTTATAAAACATAATATTATTTTTACTTTTCTACGTTGATATATGTTCGTGTACCAATGGACCTTTGTGTTGGAATTTTACATATTGGACATGTAATAAACACGAGTAAAACGCAACGGATATATGGATCATGTATAACATATAATTAATTAACATAAACACAATAAAACTACCTCGTTTTACCTTTTCTTGTTGTGGATTGAACGAGGAACGGATTCAAGATCACGGGTACAAATTGTCCCTTAACCTTACATGAATAACTTTAGAGGTTCTTAAGCAAGAACCCTCTATGGTTTCACACACAACGCTTTCTAGAAATACAATGAGAATGCTAGTTCTTGAATAACGATAAACAAACGATTCACTTTGATTCTTTAAGCCTAAAATCGATTTTCCTTGCCTATGGGGGGAAGAAATCGATCGGCTCAAGAAGGAGGGAAAAAGAGAATAAGATAGGTTTGTTTAGGGTTTACCAAGAATGCCAAATAATGAACTAAGGGTTCATTATATAGGCTATTTAATCAACAAAACCTAAACCCCCTCCCCTCCAAATTTTCATCCAAACCTCCTTAGGGAAGGTTCTAGAATTGTTTTAAGGTTTATCTATTATACATAAAGATTAAGTCCTCCTCATTAATGTGGAGGCTTCAAGGTAAATACCCCCATTCTTCCATAGTTGTCAAAAAACATGTATTTATCAGGCTGATAAGCATTTTGGGCGTTAAAAAAAACATGTATTTATTAGGCTGATAAGCATTTTAAGAGCTGGAATGGTTAACCGACTATGGTGCATTTGGTGATTAAGGTAAGCAATGATAATGTGTAAATAGAGATGAAAGGGTATTGAGAAATGGTGTGTGTTTTTTGTATATGGTTTTTCCACTTTCCTGTAGGTTGAACAACGTATAGCAAGTTTGAAACCCGTGTCATAAAAAATTAGCAAGTGAGCTTCGGTAGTGCACTTGAAGGTTGAAGATTATGTGTATTATAGATATTAAGTTAGGCAGACCTGGTCCGAATCGTAGACAAGAGACAAGTTGTTTGTCATTTTAAACGGTTCATTTTCATAGAATAAAGCCAATTCACTGCTGCATCCGAGTCCTCCACATAGCCATATAAATTGCAGGTAAGAAAAAACCCTTCAATTTCATATCAAGTAAGCAGCTTGCCTATCAAAAACTGATGCAGAAACATTTTGGAACTACCCACCATAAGTGTGTGTGCCATCATAGTAGAGGAACCCGTATGTGAAAATTTGTTTTGGACAGTAGTTTTCAAGATCATCAGTGCAGCTTTGACATGATCTGCATGATCTCACCAAAGATCCAACCCCCACTTTGTCCCCAACTTTGAATTTCTCGACTTTGTCGCCTACTTCAGTCACCACACCTACAATCTCATGCCTTCATTAATCATCATAGTTATACATTTAGACAACTACCTACATCATACATATGGGTCATTTCAACCTACACCCATGATTAAACATTTACAAATCTATTTCAACTAGTTATCCTCATGGTTGTCAACCATATTAATCAAAACATGTTCGTTCACTAACCGTTTTAGAATAAAGTATAAGGAGAAATCCTTTTGACCTATAAATCCCTTTATAATTTACCAACTGGTTAATTTAGAGATGTTATATTGCTTAAACAAACTTATAAAGAAATCATCATTCTCATTATTAAACAACTCATCCAAACACCACATTTACTAAATCACTTCATTTCCACGCAAGTAGAAAACCTCTACTCCATGGTCATTTATTAAAACATAAAATTTCATCAAACATATAAAGTTCAACATCATAACAAGAATCGAAAGTTACCTAGTCGTACGAATATAAATAAGTAAGAAAATTGAGAAATCACAGCATTCCTCCAGCCTTCAATCAACCCAACTATTCCAAACACCCAAAAAATAATACCCAACACTTTTACTTCCACGCTTGAGCACCCTTTAAAAATGGCAGAATTCTTTTAAGCTTTTTGAGAAAAGTAGTAATATGATCAATTCATTATGTTGTAAGGGAGATCACTTGTAGTTCTTAGGCTTTAACCCTTATATTTATGCATAATTCTACTCTTTGTAATAGGTAAAAATGTCCTCAACTCATAATGAGAGTTAAATGATCGACCTCTATTAATTAAGGGTGTTAAAACCCTCTTCAATGCACCTTTTTAGCTTAGATAGCACTTGGCCATGCGGCCGTGGCTTGGCTGGCCGGCCAGGTCTATTCCTCGGCCTTCAAAATGAGCACCCGCTCGACGAAGCACCCGGCACAGGCTTGACTTGGGCGGCCGACCTTACTTTTCCTGTGCATTGACTCTTGACTTCTCGTTTAAGCTTTGTACGCTCGTTGATTATAATTCTTTCTTCTTCTTAACATCTTTCGCTTTTTTCGTTATGCTCGGGTGCAATTATTTCTTGATGATTAATTTTAAGGTCTTCCCGAGGTCTTTCCATTGGACGAAATCTTCGTTCGTGCACTCTTTAATGACTTGATATCCTTACTTTATCTTTTTATTACTTTTCTTTATTAAGTTGTACCTAAACCCGAATTCATCTTTTTATACTTTTAAGGGCCAAATGTTTACAAATACAACCAAATAACATGCACATATGAATAACGCTACTAAAAATATGTACAAAATGAGCGTTATCACTCAACGTCTATTTACTCGATTATTTGAGTCAGAATTATTCAAAATTGGTTGATAAGATCCGTGATATTGAAAGCCTAATAACACAAGGTAAGCTTGAATTAATGGGAGATGATGGGAAACCATTTATGTCGAGTGTTCCTGGTATTGACAAGGCCACACTGGAAGCTTGTAAAAGCTTAGGTGCTGCAAGGAACAAGGTAAACTCCCAATTCAATACTTACGGATTTGTTTTGGAGAAGGAAAATTATACAAATGTTGTGGTTGAATCGATTGTACAAATAACCCCTATATCGTTTGCTAAACTGGTCAATAATGAATTAGTTAAGCATAAGGTAACTTTAGATCATTTAATTCGGGAAAATCTCCTAACGACATGGCTGAAGTTCAAATTCTTCTGTGTTCTGTTTTGGATGCTAACTCGCGTTTTGAATTCAGCTTGTATGGTTACTTTGTGGGCAAGGGAGTTGCATTTTCGGTTGTTAAACATTATGTCATGAATGCATGGAAGAAATATGGTATTATTCGTGCTATGATGATTTCGAAATGTCTTTTCTTTTTTTACGTTTTCTTCGGTTAAGGGTATGAACGGTGTGTTGGAGAATGGTCCATGGTTTATTCGATCCATTCATGTTATATTGATCAAATGGACGCCTAATGCTAGTTTGTTGAAAGAAAATTTTTGCTTTGTTCTGGTGTGGGTTAAAATACATTATATTCTAATTGTGGCCTTTACTGAGGATGGATTGAGTGCAATGGCTACTAGACATGGTAATCGTATTATTCTTGATTCCTACACTAGTACTATATGCATGTAATCTTAGGTGGGTTTGAATTATGCGCGTGGATTAACAGATATTAGAGCTGATCAGGAGCTTAAGGAAAACATGGTCATTATTATTCCAAATTTGGAAGGTAAGGGTGATGTGCTTCATACGATTAGGGTGGAGTGTGTATGATCTTTGGTCATGACAATGATACATGTCCAAAGCATGTTGTTGATGAACCAAAGAAGCAAAATAGCATGAATAATGATGGATTTCATCAGGCTTCTAAACGATCGGTACATGGTACAAATATGGGTCCTAAATTTCAGTTTAGGCCAACTAAACAGGTTTTTATACCTGTTTCGAAGAAGAATGGCAAACACGAGTGATACAAAAAAAACCATGTAACAACTAGACAAGAGGCAAGTACATCTAACTCGTTTGATGCCCTTAGGTCCGTTGATAATGATGATGTTCTAGGTGCACATGGGGAGAGTTTCATAGGGGCTGATTATGTGGTGGAAAAAGGCCAAAAGGCTAATGCGAATGATATTTATATGGGCGATCTAAGGAATTTGTATGATGCATTGAAGGAAATGGAAAACGTAATCCTGAATGTGATTACTTCTACTGCTGAAAAGGTATGTAATATTGTTAATGATTCGGAAAAGGTCGTGGATGAGAGTGAGAGTCTTATCGATGATATTTATGATGAGACTGCTCAATATATGGCCAATGGAGGTGCAAATGACGCAAGCTTCTTAGAGGATGAAGACTATGACACGTATGATAGTTATGATCTAGAAGGCCTTATTGAAGATCAAACGGACTTGGCTAAAGCATTTGGTATTAATCTTGGTGGTCAAATTTGATATGAGTCTTTAGTGGTCTTTCATAAGTTTGGTTGGTAATTTTTATGATGGTTAGGGATTAAATCATAAATGGTGCGTAAGTCGTTACTACTAGCAATGACTTCCTCTATGCTTTTCGCCTACACAATAGGCTGAGATGCGAGATTCACTCATATCCTTTGTATTTAATTGTTTTTTTAAAGTAACAAATTTATTAGGGTTTAAACCCTTTAAAAAATATTGAGGTATTTGGTACTTCAATTTATACAGGTTTGAATGTCCAACTAACCATTGTCTTAAATGGCTAATAAAACTGCAATATTATCTCCAATAGTGAAACTACCAATTAATTACTTATTGCATGATCTGGCGTTTTGTCTTACCCTTTTCTTTCGTTTGATAATCTATTCCTAATTAATTCATTCACGCTATAACGATCGATCCTTGCGATTGTATCCTTGATTTATATTCTTAGCCGGTTTAGTGTTTGGTTCGACGTAGTTGCTGAGTCTAGGGTTTTGATTTTCGAATCGATTTCCCTTGACTGGAGTGATATTCACCTTATTCTAATCGATTGAGGATCTCTATCATTGATCTCCTTGGATTTATCTTTATTGTGTTTGACGTGTTTTTTTTAGGGTTCGATTTCATTCGCTAGGGTTTCTCCTGATTGTTTTTTTAAGGTTTATTTCCTCTCTTCATGGCGTCTAAGTTTCGTAGTAATGCAGATCATACCCGTATGATCTCCAAATCAATCTTCGTAACGAATTTCCCTGACAGTTCCACGTCTAATGATTTGTGGAATCTATGTCAAGCTTATGGGACGGTGGTGGACGTTTTTATTCCTAATTGTAGATCGAAAGCTGGGAAACATTTTGCTTTTGTTTGATTTATTAAGGTTGACAATGTTGATAGGCTTGTTGGGAATCTTTGCACATTATGGATTGGTCGAATGCATTTACATGCTAATGTTGTTCGGTTTGAACGTTAACCGTTACACTTTTCACGTTCATCTCAGCCAATCAAACCCGATAAACCTGGTGCTTCATCGTTTGTCTCGGCTTTGAAAGGTATACCGGATACTCCTTTGCCTGCACCTTCGACGCCTGCTATGGTGTTAGATGAATCATGTATGGTGACACGTGATCTTGATAATTATAAACAATTCTCATCTATTAACAATTTATGAGTGCTTTTGTCAAATGAGGGGTTTCATAATACACAACTTGTTTATTTAGGAGGGTTGTGGGTAATGATTGAGTTGGAATCGATCAAAACTAAAACTAAATTCATGAAACATGTGGGAGTTGCATCATGGTTCAATCGCTTATGCAATGCTCAATCGGATTTCGTTTCTAAAGAACGGATCATTTGGGTCGACATTGAGGGGGTTCCCTTGCATGCTTAGTCACGTAATACGTTCTACAAGATCATATCAAAATGGGGCGAGGTGTTAGAGCTAGAAGAATGTAAGGATGATTTCTTTGCCCGTAAACGAATTTGTATTAAGACTAAACAGGAGGATAACATCCTTGAGAAATTTAAGATTATTGTTAATGGGAAGATTTTTATGGTTAGAGCTAAGGAACTGTTTGTTTGGTCCCCGGCGTTAAAAGATGTTCCTGAGGTGGTGTACTGTTCAGATAATGATTTCGTTACGGGAGTGGATGTGAATAATGCTGAGATTAATAAGCAGACGAATTTAGAGGCTGAGAGTGATAATGAAGCTGTTTCTAAGACATATTTTGGAGAACATACAGACGAATTGGGTAATGAAAATGACTCAGTTCAACCATCTAATGAAAAGGAGATTTCAAATGACCCATTCAATATTTATGACTTACTTAACAAACGAGATGAGGACTATAGTAGGTCGGAAGGATGCAGTTCACGTATTTTGGAGGATGCGCAGAAGATTGATGAACACTTCTCTACTGAGGTTCGGGGCAACGGGGTTAAACATAAAGAAGGTGGTTCTATATTGGAGATCTTAGACGAGATGATTAAGGTTGGCCAAACCATGGGATTTTCTATGGATGGATGTACTAAAGATATGGAGAAGATCATTGGATCGCAAGGAGCTCATGAGGTTTTTCGATGAATTGTTTGTCCTTAAATATTCAAGGCCTAGGATCCAAGGCTAAGAAAGAATGGATTAGGGAGTTAAATATTAAGCATAAAGTTAGTTTCTTGACTCTTCAAGAGACTAAGATGGATAATATTTCGGCTATGGATGTTAAATTCTTATGGGGTAACTGTAATTTTGATCATCTTTTCAATGAAGCTCTCGGTAATTCTGGTGGCATTCTTTGTACATGGGACCCTAACGTTTTCCATAAAGAGCATCATATTATCTCTGATAATTTTGTTGCCTTGTATGGGACTTGGATTCCAAATAAGGTGAAGTTATTAGTGATTTCTGTTTATGCTCCACAATCTGTTCCTAACAAGCGTGTTTTATGGAATTACATATCATCTCTTATTACTCGTTGGAATGGTGAGAGTATGGTTATGGGTGATTTTAATGAAGTCAGGCGTATGGAGGAGCGATGGGGGTCTGTTTTCAACGTGCAAGGAGCAAGTGCGTTTAATAATTTCATTACGAATTCGGGGTTAGTTGATGTTCAGTTATAAGGGTATTCTTTTACTTGGGCTCATCCATCGGCTACTAAAATAAGCAAGTTGGATCGCTTCCTTGTGACAGACGGGTTACTCTCTTTTTTTCCTCATATTTTGGCTGTTTGCCTCGACAGGCACCTTTCGGATCATCGTCCTATCTTGCTTCGGGAGGTAATTACTGATTATGGAGCTATTCCTTTTCGGTTATACCATTCTTGGTTTAACTTACAAGGGTTTGATCATATGGTGACGCATACATGGAATTCTACTGTTCTTGATGATAGAAATGGGATGATTCGGTTCAAAAAGAAGTTGCAAATTTTGAAAAAGGAGATTCGTGTGTGGGTTGCGGATCAGAAAAAGAAACAGTCGGGTCGTGTCAGTGAACTTAAGTCTAAACTGAGCGACATCGACAAAGCATTGGATCAAGGAGGAGTAAATGATGATCTTCTTTTATCTCGTATGGATTTTACGAAGCAATTGCAAGATGTTAAATCTTCTGAAGCCCGTGATTCTATGCAAAAGGCTAAAATTCAGTGGGCCATAGAGGGAGACGAGAATTCTAAGTTCTTTCATGGTATGTCATAGAAAACGATCCAATTTTAACTGTCAAGGTATTATGGTTGACGGTGAATGGGTGGATGAGCCTTGTCGAGTTAAAGATGAATTTCGCACACACTTTGCTACAAGATTTCAAGATCCGGGATTTAGTCGTGGTAGACTAAACTTTAGCTTTCCTAACCGTTCTTAAAACCCTGGAACATGCAACTGATTTGGAAGACCCCGATATCGAAGACGAAAATTCGTAATGCTGTTTGGGGTTTAAAGAGAATAAATCCCCCGGTGCCGATGGCATCACTATTGAATTTAATGCTTGTAAGTTTTGTGGCTGATGTTGGGAACCTAGATTTAGTTACTGCGGTTGAATGGTCTTCGTTATCATGGTTCGTTCTCGTATAGTTTTGTAACTCTTCTTTTATTGCTCTTATTCCGAAAATCTTAGATCCGAAGATTGTTAGTGACTATCGTCCCATTTGCTTGATTGGGAGCCTTTATAAGGTAGTCACCAAAATCATTGCTACACGCCTTTCGACGGTCATCTCTGATCTCATTTCGGATGTGCAAACAGCGTTTCTTCCAAATCGTCAAATTCTTGATGGTCCTTTCATCATCAATGAACTTCTCTCTCGGTGTAAAAAAACCACCAGGCCATGGTTTTTAAAGTAGATTTTACTAAAGCCTATGATTCTATAAGGTGGGATTATTTGTAGGATGTCCTCAAATCATTTGGGTTCGGTTCAAAATGGTGTTCGTGGATTCGTGGTAGTTTAAATTCAGGAATGGCTTCTATCTTAGTTAACGGAAGCCCGACTTCAGAGTTTCAATTCCACTGTGGGTTGAAGCAAGGGGATCCTTTGGCTCCATACTTGTTTATCCTTATAATGGAATCACTCCATTTGTCTTTTTCTTGTGTGATCGATGCGGGTATTTTCACAGGAGTTAGGATTGACTCTTCTCTCATGATCTCTCACTTATTCTACGCTGATGATGCGGTGTTTATTGGTGAGCGGTCTCAAGACAACTTAAAAGGTATTATGCACATGCTTCACTATTTCTCTTTTGGCGGGGTTTGTCATTAATCTTAAAAATAAGGGTCACCATCTAGGAGCGGGTATTTCAAAACCTCATGCGTAAAGCATCTGCCGTGTCTACTTGGTTTTTCGGGATCTTATGAAGACTCTTTTCAAATATTTTAGGTAGAAATGGTTGGTGGCATATGTTGTTGGTTAAGGCTTGGACATACGGTTGCAAGCTTAAAATGAGGTTATCTAAATGTAACTAAAAACCCTCTCTATCGGGGGAAGATCGATTACAATTACTTTAAATCGGTCCTTGGCTTCTCACACCTATCTACAATATGTCCTTATATAAGGTTCCTAAGACTGTGCTAAATTTGATGGAAGCTATTCGTAGGAATTTCTTCAATGGAATTCAAGGCGACAAAAGGAAGATTGCTTAGGTTAAATGGTCCAAGGTGCTTACGCCTAATAAAGAAAAGGCGGTTAGGAGTTTCAGTCTATTATCGCTTTAATACGGGCACTCTTGTAATGGTTATGGCGTTTCTTATCTCATGATAACTCTTTATGGTTTCGGGTCATCTCTGCCATGCATGACTCGCATCCGCAGGAGCTTTCTGCTTCTCACTCTTCGACATGGAGCTCTATCATTAAGGAAATAAATGTTTTCAAGGATCAAGGTGTTTGAATAATCTCTCATAAGCGAAAGCCGATAGTAACTGTATGTGTACGATTTCGGAATATTTCTGGATTGGAGATACTCAACTTAAGATATTTGTTCCCGGAGTTTGTATGCGTGTGGATTCTAACAAGAAAGCAATGTGGCTGATAAGCTTTACAAGTTCTATTACTTCCTTAAATGATTCGTCGGGCAGTTAGAGGAGGAGCCGAAGCCCAACAACTCGTTCATCTTCTCGACTTACTTGGGTCGGCGATTTTGTCTAATATGGAGGATAGATGGGTTTGGGATATGAACGGGGATGGTGTTTTTCGCGTTTAGATGCGTCCGTAATTTGTGGCGAGACTTTCCTCCCAATGATGCTAATTCTATGCGTGGATTAAGACAGTTTCCGATTAAATCATGTTTATGGTTGGTAAGTTTACCTTGATCCGCTATCCTACACAGTTCGAATTTAAACTACGTAGAGTGTTTGCGTTTCTTCTTGTCTTGGCCCGATTTGCAATGAACATGTCCAAAAAACAAGGTAATGCCAATTAGATTTCGAGGGGAGCCTAAAAGTAAAAATGGAGTCAAAATGGGGTTTACGGCATTTTTTGCTTACTTATTGTATATTTGTTTTAAATAATCTTAAATGCTTTTAGGAGAGAGATCTTCAATGTGGAGTTTATGGTTTGGAAGATGATGAACTCCCTTCAGAATACTACATGGAAGATTCAAACTCTAAATCAATATGTTATGAAACAATTATGGTTGTCATGGTTAGCTTGTTTATAATTGTTTTCTGTGTAATTGCAAGTTCTATAATGAATTAAGAAGGTTTGTCTAATACATACAACATACAATATGTGTATACGCATAATTATTTACGTAAAGTGTAGTTAATTACTTACGTGTTTGGCAGCAACAATTTTGTTGATACTGTTATCCTACTAGTTTAATCCATTACACAACTATGTTCTATACCAAGATGCTAGAAATAAGAAGAAATCTTAGAGAGAGAAAGTAGAGAGAGAAACAAGAAAAAAAGATTAGATTAGAAAAATGGAAGTTACAAGTGATGGGAAAATGCAACCAACACCCTTCACCAAGTGTGGTGAAGGGATATTTATACCCATGCTTTGTAAGCTTGGCACTTGGGCTTTCTAACGGGCCGGGCTGGGTTTAACTTGGGCTTTGAGCCTGAAACACGGACAATATTAGATTACAATCCATTACACAACTTATTATGGAATGAAGAACTGAAGAAAATACAAAGTTTGAGGATTGTGACCGGCATGGCTGACGTCGTCACGAGAAGTGCCTAGAAAGTGATTTTTGGAGATGTTTGTGATGGGTCGGTGGGTTGAGACGGCCTTAACTTATGTCCCTTATAGAAACTTAACTTAGCCTTAAAGGTTGCAAGTAGGGTTATCAACAAGGCAATAATGTGTAGTTCCAAGCAATACGTGTTGTCATTATCAAAGTATGAGGCGTCGCGCACACTATAGTTTTCAATGGGATTGGCGTTAGATGTTGATAGAGATAGATTTGTTGGCTACATAGATACATTTGTGACTAAATAAAAAACATAAAAAGGTCGACTTCTAATGGTATAAAGTAGGATATATAACCGTTTAACATGAAAGAAAAAGAGAAAAAAAATAAGCACCGAATTTGATGTAACTATTTTAGTAGCTATGTGAAAGAATCTTGAAAAATTTACGAAAATTGGTTTTGACTTTCTAATTCCTATCGATATACAAGTATACGGTTGGTGTGAAAAAGATCAACGTTGGCACCTATGTTTTATAAGAGAACATTTGATATTAAGATATATGAAATATGAATGTACATGGACCACGTAGACATATTGCAATTGTTCTCCAAGTTTTTTAATAGTTCAAGATTATCTTGATTAGGGTTGTAAATGAATCTAACGTTTAGTGAACATCTGTTGAATCGTTGAGTAAAAACTTTATTTATTTTTTAAATGAAAAAACATGGAAAATATTCTACGTACGTTTAGTTAACTTAAGAAACGTGGAAAAAAGTATTGTCCGTTAATTTGTGTTCGTGAACATCCAATTATACATTCGTTGACATTCATTTAAGGTCATTTATTTTATTTATGTTTGTATATCGTATCTTTTCTTTATACTTTTAAAATTGATTTATTTAACAAAACAATTTTTATAAAACATAATATTATGTTTACTTCTCTACATTCATATATGTTCGTTTATCCATGAGAAATTGATCTATTGATTTGTGTGAGAAACGGTTATCATTTCAATTCTACTATGGAACGAAAATTAGATTTTTGTGGTTGTGCGAAAATATATAATGTGTAATAATATATAAATTTCACCTTCTAAGAACTAAAAAATAAATAGTGGTGTATCATATGTTCTGTTCTTGTTTACTCCTCAGGGTGTTAAAGGGCTAATGTCAAAATACTAATATACTTTTTTTAATTGCTCACTTTGATAGATAGTTTGGAATTATGAGTTTTGATGAATCAAGTAATATAAATTAATGAGAATGGCATTGTAGGGTTTGAGTTATGGGTAAGTATACATTTTTATTTGTTTACTTAATGTGTGTAGAGTCTTCACAGATTTAATTCGAATTAATTAAATATAAAATTCGTCGACACTATAAAATGACTTAACAAGTAATTTAACATGCAAGTCATGACACGCAAAACTCTTTTACAAAACTATAAAATGACTTAACAAGTAATAGGTTATATAGTGTTGATAGTTTCTTTTGTAGTTTCTGTAAAATTGTTATGTTTCTCCTTGTATTTGTTTTGATTTTAACAAAATCAGAATCTCTTCTTTGAGAAAATTCAATGGACAATTTAAAAGATGTTTTATTTATTACTAGAACCATTATAATAATATTTTTTGCATATATAAGCGCAAATGGCATTTTAATTATACTCACGTAATGTGTTGGGAGAGACATAATAACTCTTCAAATGTTTCTATTGCATATAAAAACGTTATTAACCATTCATAAATAAATAATTATAATTATGCGTCCTCTTTAGGGTTTCTGGCCGTCACTCTCTCTTTTATATTTAGGGTTGGTGTGTCATGTGTTTATCGTCTAATTATTGGCTAATGTTTGGGTTTTTGAACTGGATGTGCTAAATCTTAATTGATTTGCTGTAACGATCTGGAGTTTTAGCGATTTGCTTTAACGGCTCGTTCATAACCCTAATATTTAGGGTTAGGGATTTGGTTCTACACAGGGTTCTTATCTGTTATCATTATTCTTCTGGTGTTGGATATGTTTATATGTATTCTTGTATTGTTAATGTTGGTTTGTTATGCATGGTGGCTGGTTATGGGATCACCAACA
Organism: Tanacetum coccineum; assembly: GCA_026074375.1. Taxonomy (NCBI): domain Eukaryota; kingdom Viridiplantae; phylum Streptophyta; class Magnoliopsida; order Asterales; family Asteraceae; genus Tanacetum; species Tanacetum coccineum. The sequence goes on from BQNB010091443.1 coordinate 21,213, forward strand.
TGAATATGCAAGATGGTTGCGGGTGGCTAGGGTTTGCTGGTCATTGAGGGCTTTGATGTTTCGATGTGTGATTACTACTTGGTTCAAATCAGGTGGTTGGCTGCTTATGAGGTGTAGAGTTGCTGATCGGTGTTGTTGTTCATGTGCATACTTCTAACTTCAACCTATGGTGGTCCTCTTCGGTCGGCAGTTGTGGATTAATGGTCACATGGTGATGATGCAGGTATTCTTGGTCCCGTGGTAAGTGAAAACCAATGCCAAGCTCTGCCTACTGGGATAGGTTTGTTGCATGTTCATTTGGTTAATGGTATGTTGGAAAGTACTCAATTGAGAGTCGGTGCAATGTTATTTTTTCGGTCTGGTTGCGATGTTTCTTGTGTTCGTCATATGTGGATGTTAGCTGGCGAGGCTATTGTAATACACTGGATGAAAATAGGCATGGATTATGCATATTATACGCCTTTACATTAATGTTTCAAGTGTTAACACAATTTTTTTGTGTTAACCATTGATGAGCGTTATCAGGTAGGCTATGTTGGTCCATCTCTATGGCTTAATGTTAGGAAGTTGTTATGCTTCTTTCTTTGTAATGTCATAAGAATAGGTGTTATCCATTCTAGTTTATGGTTTGGATAGTAGCTTGTTGAAACTTGTTCATGAGTTTGGTTTGTCATTCTCATTTCGTTTAGATTTGTTGCACTAAGGTGCGTTCTTGTTTGCCCATGTAACGGGCTGGGTTGTAAGACTTCACCTACACCTTTTGTACTTCAACAATTTTTGGTTGTAAGACTTCACCTACACCTTTTGTACTTCAACATTTTTTGGTGTAATACATTTTACCAGGGAAACCCTTTACCCAAAAAAATAATTATGCAATAAAACGTACAAAGATTGAGTTGGCTAGTAATTTTATCACTTTCTATTT
>BQNB010091444.1:8360-26876 GCA_026074375.1 Tanacetum coccineum
CGGACCGAACACATTCGGTTCGGTTCTCGGTCTGTGATTTTGGGCTAAATCGGTCTCGGTCCGGTCCGAGTTTGACCCGATGTTCACCCCTAAAGTTATATACCGAGTATAACATTTTTGGTGCAAATAAAATGATTGTACAATAACTAGTACGATCATGCCTTGCGATAGTTATCAAAGGATTGGTAGGGGTGTTCCAGCCAAGTTGTCCGTAACCTGAAATAAGAAATACGAAGACACTACGTTAAGTGATTACGTAGGAGTTGGACCCTGCGAACCACCTCAGGCGTGCGAGTAAGTATATGATATGGTGAATAAGTGATTTGAGAAAGTGTTTAGGTGAGTCGAGAGCATACCATAATCCAATGACCGACCAAACTATTTATAGGGGAATAGAAATAGCTTGGGCAACTCTTTGCACGTTTTTAGGAGATCATGGGGGCGTCAAATGATTTGTGGTAACCGTCAGGCTTAGTGCCCCACATTCTCTTCATTGTCAAGAAAGTCAGGGTTGAGTGGTAATCGTGGGGGGAAGACCAATTAAAGGGTTGTCTCGGTTCTATTGTCTTCGAAGGATACACCTCGAAGGGTGTGAGGCTTTGACATTTTGAATTTCCAACTGGTAACCTTTTATCCCTAATCTACTAATTCATTTCACAAACCAAATGAGCTAAAATGATAGAAACTCTAGAGAGGGAAAATAAAGAGTGGAGGATTGTTTATCAGCTTAGGAAAAATAATACAAGCAACCAACCCCCTTTCCATGTATGAAAGGGGTATATATACTCCTAGGGTAAGCATAAGACGCCGAGGGTATGTTTCCTTTGGTCAGGCTCGACTTTGGTTAGGCTTTTGGCCCATAACACATACAAGGTTAGATTAATTAACAAGCTCGTGATCCCGACTAGCATATTACATCATTTATAAAGTTCCTTAAACGTAAAGACCCGACACTAGGCAACAATGACTTTGACTTTCTTGTTAGACTTAATACTTTTTAGGCTTACAATCTCCCCCAAAGTAAAGTCATTAGAATTTCTTGTCGTTAAGCTCTTGAAATATTGGGTCTTGGTCTTGAACTTTGTTGTAATGGGCTTCGTTCCTTCATGCTTTGTGATCTTTGATCTTGAGCCTTTGTCATTGTCTTTTGACTTTGTCTTTAATTCTGAGATCTCTAAATTTTTCCTTTTCGTAGATGAAATTGATAGTAGTAACCGGAAATTTAGTCGTCGTTTGATGAGGACCGACACTTTCTATCTTGAACATCCTTTAATCATCTTTGTGCTTTGGACTAACATGTTTATACTTTGCATCATCTTGAAAGCTAACAATCTCCCTTGATGTACTAACTGTCTTTTGAATCTTGAGGAAGGTCTCTGTCTTTGTATTTTCTGAGCTTTCTTGTTTACTTATGCTTTTGATGCCAAATATATGTCTTTAAATCTTGAATATGAGCATGTGGTAGTGAGTATGATGGTGCTAGAATGAGTTAGTTACTTCAACGTCTAAACCTGCATTTATAGGGTTAGTAATAAACAACGGATATGGACGGATGTCTTGTTCATTCGTCGAAGTTCGGTAACATTAACCTCCGGTTCCGTGAGGACCGTTTTACAGTATAAATAATATACATGCGTCAACAAGATTCGTATTCATGAATGAATGTCCTTAACATGTTTTCTAATTAAAAGTGTAGTTTGTCAAAAGTTGATACGTCAAGAGTGCTAACGAAGCTTTTTGAGATTCCAAAACTGTTCCTATATCCGGATTCCCGTTCAAGTTAGGATAACAACGAATATAGGTAAATTATAGATGTCAACTTGTAAAGTAAACAACGATAATTTTAGGTGTTTCCCGTCAAATCCTAATACCTGGATCGCATTAGATCTCTAGTTAGCACAAGTTTGATTCTTATAGAATCTCGCAAGTCACCTACCGCAGTGTTGTTTGTTGATAGCACTTAAAGGATTTCTATTCGTTACTATAAAATGCTAAAGAGCATCACTCTGAATGTTCTGGCAAGATCATAAGGATAATGCGTAGGACTTTTGTAACTTTTTTTTTGAACAGCAATATATTATTAAACCACTAGCAAGAAGCTAGAAATTACAAAGCGACAAGGTACGGATTTTTAAGCCAATCGTTCCAACTAAACGAGGCTTTACATCTATTACGACACCAATAAAAAGACCGAGACACAATATCCTCAAAAATCATCGCCTTTGGAGAAGAAACCGCTTCAAAGATATACTTGTTCCGATATTGCCAAACATGCCACCACATTACGTAAAAAACACCTTCGAGAGCCTGCTTATAATTAGAAGATAAGCGAAGATTCACAATTTGGTAATCTGAACCGAAAATCGAATTTATATAATATATATATTTATTTATAATAAAAAAGGACCATTAAAAATATATATTATATATATACCTATATTTTACATTATGATAAGTTTTTGAAATTAAATTTTACTGCACGCGCACTGTCAACATGCAGAAGCATCCGAGTAATGTTTACATTATCTGCAAGTTGTGGTCAAGGTCATATCTAATCTATATATATATATATATTATATTTATAAGTGATAAAGATCAAAATAAAAAGACAAATATTCGTGAGAAGGATAAAAAGTTATTTTTTTTAAAAAAGTTTTCAAAAATTCTGATAAAATTCCACAAGAATCGTGATGTTGTGCTATGAAAAAGTTGTAAAGGAAGTTTTTCTAAAGTACTAGTTATTTTGCCGAAAAAAATTATATGAAACAAAACGTTGATGCATTAAATCGGTTTTATGTGCATCAAATAACGTTTTTTTGTAGCCCAACTTCTTTTGACTTTTGCATCAGAATTTATTAACGCATCAAACTATAACAAGTCAAAAAATTTGTGCATCAAAATATTTTTGAGTGCATCCAAAATTTCTTTCTTTTGTTCTCGATCGCATTAGAAAAAACGATATAACACTCAAAATTAAAAAACTTCTTTTACAAGTTTAATAATTCACCACATAAACCTTGATTTAATGAATTTTTTTTGGAATTTTTATTTTTGAAAACTTTTAAAAAAAAACAAAGTTATTCTTTTTATCCTTCACACAATATTTGTCTTTTTATTTAACCATAATCCTCTGTATAAGTAAATATATATAAATATATATATATATATATTACTATATATATATTATATATATAATATATATACATATATATAAATAACTATGTACATTTTACAGAAATTTTGTTTTTTTAATGTTTCAGATTTTTTAAAAAATATTGTCTATGGCAAGGTTCGAACTTATGATCTAGGGTTAAGTTCTAGTTAAGTTTACCAACTGAGCCAAGCCACCATTTGTGTTTTACTATCCAAAACTAATAATATATTCTAAAAAAACCATGTTAATATATTTTAATCTTCAAAAATATATCTAAAAATATACTCAAAATATATTAATTTATAACAGTAATACGCACCCTTAAAATGTAAATGAGTTCTAATCGTACACTCTATCATTTTAAATCATAATATAGATATCCCCTAAATTCAAAACTCAATGGCGGCGATCAAAAATCCCAAATTCAAAAATCCATTTTTTAATGGCGGCGATCAAACCCTTTTCCCAATCTCCGATCTTAAATCATCCCCTTTAATCCTGGTGTTTGAAATCGTATAATAAACCCCTGAACTTTGGATCAGTCCTTTAATTGAAAATCTCATATCGAGCGTTTATAGGTCATCTTTTCTCATCCGTGGGACCTTAGTTAGATTCGATTGTCCTTTCTTATTTATTTTATATTTCCGTTTCCTTATTTATATATCGAGGTTTTGGCTAAAATCGGTCCTCGGTCCGGTCCCGGTCCGAATTTGTCCACCAAATGCTTAACCCCTAAAGTTATATACCGAGTATAACATTTTTGGTGCAAATAAAATGATTGTACAATAACTAGTACGATCATGCCTTGCGATAGTTATCAAAGGATTGGCGGGGGTGTTCCAGCCAAGTTGTCCGTAACCTGAAATAAAAAATACGAAGACACTACGTTAAGTGATTACGTAGGAGTTGGACCCTGCAAACCACCTCAGGCGTGCGAGTAAGTATATGATATGGTGAATAAGTGATTTGAGAAAGTGTTTAGGTGAGTCAAGAGCATACCATAATCCAATGACCAACCAAACTATTTATAGGGGAATAGAAATAGCTTGGGCAACTCTTTGCACGTTTTTAGGAGATCATGGGGGCGTCAAATGATTTGTGGTAACCGTCAGGCTTAGTGCCTCACATTCTCTTCATTGTCAGGAAAGTCAGGGTTGAGTGGTAATCGTGGGGGGAAGACCAATTAAAGGGTTGTCTCGGTTCTATTGTCTTCGAAGGATACACCTCGAATGGTGTGAGGCTTTGACATTTTGAATTTCCAACTGGTAACCTATCATCCCTAATCTACTAATCCATTTCACAAACCAAATGAGCTAAAATGATAGAAACTCTAGAGAGGGAAAATAAAGAGTGGAGGATTGTTTATCAGCTTAGGAAAAATAATACAAGCAACCAACCCCCTTTCCATGTATGAAAGTGTATACAATACGCCTAGGGGTAAGCATAAAAAGGGAAAAAACGCAGAGGGTATCTTCCTTTGGTCGAGAATCGACTTGTTGGGCTTTTGGCCCATAACACGTACAAGGTTAGATTAATTAACAAGCCCGTGATCCCGACTAGCATATTACATCATTTATAAAGTTCCTTAAACGTAAAGACCCGACACTAGGCAACAATGACTTTGACTTTCTTGTTAGACTTAATACTTTTTAGGCTTACAATCTCCCCCAAAGTAAACTCATTAGAATTTCTTGTCGTTAAGCTCTTGAAATATTGGGTCTTGGTCTTGAACTTTGTTGTTATGGGCTTCGTTCCTTCATGCTTTATGATCTTTGATCTTGAGCCTTTGTCATTGTCTTTCGACTTTGTCTTTAATTCTGAGATCTCTAAATTTTTCCTTTTCGTAGATGAAATTGATAGTAGTAACCGGAAATTTAGTCGTCGTTTGATGAGGACCACCGCACTTCCGGTCTTGAAACATCCTTATATCAACTTTGTGCTTTGACTAACATGTTTAATACTTTGCATCTACGCTTGAAAGCTAACAATCTCCCTTGATGTACTAACTGTCTTTTGAATCTTGAGGAAGGTCTCTGTCTTTGTATGTTCTGAGCTTTCTTGTTTACTTATGCTTTTGATGCCAAATATATGTCTTTAAATCTTGAATATGAGCATGTGGTAATGAGTATGATGGTGCTAGAATGAGGTATGTTACTCAACGTCTAAACTGCATTTAATAGGGTTAGCAATAAACAACGGATTTGGATGGATGTCTGTCAATCGTCAAAGTTCGGTAACATTAACCACCGTTCCGTAGACCGTTTAACAGTGTATAAAATAATTACAAATTGCGTCAACAATCGTTCGTATCGATGAATTAATTCCTTAACAGTTTTTTCTAAATTGAAAGTTGAGTTTGGTCAAAAGTTGATACGTCAAGAGACGCTAACGAAGCTTTTTGAGATTCCAAAACTGTTCCTATATCCGGATTCTCGTTCAAGTTAGGATAACAACGAATATAGGTAAATTATAGATGTCAACTTGTAAAGTAAACAATGATAATTTTAGGTGTTTCCCGTCAAATCCTAATACCTGGATCACATTAGATCTCTAGTTAGCACAAGTTTGATTCTTATAGAATCTCGCAAGTCACCTACCGCAGTGTTGTTTGATGATAGCACTTAAAGGATTTCTATTTGTTCGTGATGATAGATTCAGATCTGATGTGTTTGTGTGTGTGTTTGTTTGTGTGTGTGGTGTTTGTGTGTGTGTTTTGATTTGTTACTTGTGAACTTATTTATGTTCAACAAGTGTTTATCATTCATGTGTCCTAATGAGATTTAAATTAGATAGTTTTAGCTCTAGACTCGATTAGTGCGTTTTGGGTTTAGTGATCGGAGGCTGGAGTAGATTGACACCTTTTCTATGGGAGAGCAAAAAAACCGAAAAAACCAAAACTGAACCGAACCGAACTAATAACCGAACCGAATTTGCCAAAACCGAACTGAACCAAACTACAAATTCGGTTTTCGGGTTGGATATGGGTTTGGCAATCTGAACCGAAAACCGAATTTATATAAATATATATATATTTTATATATAAAAAAGACCATTAAAAATATATATATATATATTCCTATATTTACATTATGATATGTTTTTGAAACCAAATTTTCTGCACCGCACTGTCAACTGCAGAAGCCGAGTATGTTACATTATCTGCAAGTTGTGGTCAAGTCATATATATATATATATATATATATATATATATATATGGGGAGGCTTTTTTTTCAGAACCAATCTTTGTGCGAGAACTGACAGAACCACAAAAAACATACATGCACGCTTTTTAAAAATCAAAAAAATACATGAAAATCATCAATAATTGTAAGAATCCAAATATGTTCAAGGAAGTTTTTCTAAAGTACTAGTTATTTTGCCGAAAAAAATTATATGAAACAAAACGTTGATGCATTAAATCGGTTTTATGTGCATCAAATAACGTTTTTTTGTAGCCCAACTTCTTTTGACTTTTGCATCAGAATTTATTAACGCATCAAACTATAACAAGTCAAAAAATTTGTGCATCAAAATATTTTTGAGTGCATCCAAAATTTCTTTCTTTTGTTCTCGATCGCATTAGAAAAAACGATATAACACTCAAAATTAAAAAACTTCTTTTACAAGTTTAATAATTCACCACATAAACCTTGATTTAATGAATTTTTTTTGGAATTTTTATTTTTGAAAACTTTTAAAAAAAAACAAAGTTATTCTTTTTATCCTTCACACAATATTTGTCTTTTTATTTAACCATAATCCTCTGTATAAGTAAATATATATAAATATATATATATATATATTACTATATATATATTATATATATAATATATATACATATATATAAATAACTATGTAATTTTACACTAATTTTTGTTTTTTTTTTAATTTTCGGATTTTTAAAAAAATATTGTCTATGACAAGGTTCGAACTTATGATCTAGGGTTAAGTTCTAGTTAAGTTTACCAACTGAGCCAAGCCACCATTTGTGTTTTACTATTCAAAACTAATAATATATTCTAAAAAAACCATGTTGATATATTTTAATCTTCAAAAATATACTTCAAAATATATTAATTTATACAGTAACCAATAATCCGAGTTTCTTATATTAACGCCTATCACCAATCCCCGAATTCTGCATCATTGTTTTATAGCTAATAAATCACAGTTCTGAACTATATAAACTTATAAAGTGTGGCTTGGAAATATGAAAATTAAAATATTGTTATAGACAAAAGACTTTTAGCTTATAAGAAGAAACTACCTAGACTATGAATGTAATATTGGGCTGTTTGTTTTCTTACTTATCTTTTGAACATTTGCACAATATAAATATGAATATATCATGTCCACAAACATTATTTTTAGAATTTTTTGGACATTTACATGTAGCTGTTTAGTGACGCATTATATCGTTGTATCTTGTTTCAATAACTTTATGATCGTTTGTATTTTTCGAATAACCAATTCTCAACCGAAGTATTTAGCAAAAACAAAATTAACCCGTCCACTCAGTGGAACAACGGGCTAATGCAATGGGACGGGCTGATGCATTACGAAGCCTAGCCAATGCATTAGGCTAGTGGACTGATGAATATTTATGTAAGGATGCATACGACTGGCGGGCTGTAGCATCGGTTCAGCGGTTTGAAAAATTTGATGCAAGTATCCTGTTTTTGAAGAAATTGAGCGATGTGATGCTGCAACTACTTTTCATTGAACCTAATATTATTCATCAACATTAGGATGCCTTTGTATGTTTTCTGTTTATTTATTTATCTGTGTTCCATTTTTTGTGAGCAAATTTGAACTTGACAATTTGACATGGTATTTAGAAACTTGCTTCAGCCAATTTATAAACTGTTTCTTCTTATAGACATAGGTATTTTTCATCTCCTTAATTTGTCTGACTGTAATTGTAATTCAGTTTTAAAGGAATGTCGTTACTGAATCGCAGTCGTGTCCCTTGTGTGATGCGATTCTTGAAGATACTTCTCACTTATTCTTCAATTGTTCTTTGGCTAGAGATGTGACGAGATTATTATGTCGCTGGTGGAATTTGGGAGTGCAAACTTTTTCATCGTATGCAGAATGGCTCGTTTGGTTCAATTCGGTTCGTCTTGCTTCTAATTTGAAGGTTATTTTGGAAGGCGTTTTTTATGTTACGTGGTGGAGTTTGTGGAATTTCCGGAACCAATTACTTTTCGCGAGTAAAAAGCCTCGTAAAGAGTCCATTTTCGATGATATTGTTTTACGATCTTTTTGTTGGTGTAAAGCTAGAGGTAGTTCTAAGTTAAGATGGGATAGTTGGATTCAACACCCATATTTGATTTCTTTGTAATTGTCTAGCTTCTTGCTAGTGTTTCTAATAAAGTTGCCGTTCAAAAAAAAATTGATTCTAAGTTTAGTTTTACATTTATTATTTGTTTACCAACAGTGCCATCAATGCAAGACCTAATGCACATTGAAGGATGTTAGACTTCTTTATGCTACTCGCCTTTGCATTCCTGATGCTATTGTGGCGACTCATGAGATTGTTGCGGATGAAAAGGTAACCAATCCTTTTGTTATATATAACAGTCTTTACTTCTTAAATACGTGTGTGCGCATAAATTTTAATTTAGAAATTTCGGAAGGTAGTCCATAATTTCTTTCGAATAATTTTAGGCATCCACTAGATGCTTTCCATATAGCCCATCCGGTGTTTATGCATGACAATGAGAAACTCAACCCTTTATATATATTAAATATAATAAATATATAATAAGAATCAAAAATCTCAATGTAGAAAATCCGGAAGTATGATTCCCGGGTCGTTTATCCCCAACGAGGAGTGAATTGGAGAGTCGAGAGTCGGTTTGATATTTGATGTTTGAATGAAAAAGATTTTGATTTGATTTCTAAATCAACGAGAAAATTAATGCAATTTACACTAAAAACAATTAAGGCAACACAAATTTAAACTAAAAATGCAACCGGGAACGTGACCTAAAAACCCTAATTTATCAAGATTAAGTCCTAAAACGATCTTTTTGACTTTTATAAGTCTTAATTGACTAAAATGCTAGAACAAAGAAAACTAGACCAAAAACGGAAGTGATTAAGGCTTAAAAACACAAAAAACGTGAACGGGATTCAATCTCGTTCTTTAAAAAATCAAAATTTGCAATTTTAACCCTACGAAAGCAAATATAATTTTCCTAGGTTCTATCTGATAAGAGAAAATTTTCTAAAAAAGAATTAGATTTTTTTGACTTTTTTATAATTTATTATGAATTAAAAACGATTTTAACAAGAAAAATTAATTAAAAATAGTAAATGAAATGGGAAAAATCTGAAAAATTCATGGAAAATAGTTTAAGCTATGCTGGTTTTAAGAAAAATAAAAAGAGCTTACCAGCTTATTAGAATAAGCTGGTAATAAGCTAAATAAGGCTGGTAGCTTAATAGGCTAAAAAGACTATAAAAGATTAAATGATGCAAACTACAACAGAGAAATCCCAAGGGTGCTAGTGGTAGAGGGTGTTGTGTGTAAAACGTTTGGTTGAGTTTGTTGAGGTCTCAGGTTCGAGCCTTGTGCTCACCTTGGACTTCCAAACTCCCAAGCGTTTTTCTTTTTGCAAATTTTTTAACCAGCTTATAAATAAGCTGTAAATGGACAACTTTAATGAAAACAAAATTTTTAGAATTCAAAAATAAGCACGAAATAAGCAAGTTAAAAAGACAGAATGCTAAACTAACTTAAAAGGCAAATACCAAACTGTTAAGCATAATTAAGGACAAATAAGCTTATCAAAAAGGTAAATAAGCTAACTCAGATCTTGCACTACACCTAATAAGCAAATGAAAACAAAAATAAGCAAGGAATTTAAACTAAATTAAGCTAAAAATGACAGAGTAACTAAAGAGCTTAAACACTTACAATTTTTAAGCTACAATGCAAGTAAGCTTAAATAAGCTCTAACCTCATGCAAATAAGCTAATTTAAGCTAAACCTAACATAATGAGCAAAACTAAAACTAAATTAAGCAATTTCAACAGCTAAAAAGCTAAACTAAACTAAAAAGCTAAATGTCAAATTCTGTTAACAAAACAGTCCACAAAAGCACTTTTGAGCTTAAAATTAAGCTACTAAAAAGATCCTTATGGGCTTAAGACCTATAAACATATTAAGTTTGAACCTTAAAGAACTAGTAACAAGAATCAAAATGGAGTTTGAAATTAAGAATAAGCCACAATGATCAATTGAAAAAGCATTTTTTTTCAACACTTAGTTAAAATTGATAGATTTTTGGCAAAATTCAAACCAAACTTGCAGGCCTAAAAGACTTTGATCCTAACTTGTTTTAAGACTTGTACAAACACAAAAACATCAAAATTTCACAAAAAACACAGGTCTAATCAAATAAGCTTATATAATAAGCTACATGTTCTCAGATTCAAACAACAACTTTTATAAACTAAGATTTTGAGTTTAAACACTTAAAAGCTTAAACTAACTGACTTTTATCACTAGTATTATCTAATCAAAGTTGATTCACAAGCACAAAGTCATTTTTGACCCATTTTGACCCATTAAACTTACTGTCCCAAACACTCCTTTAGTTTTGAAAAATCCATTTTAGGCTTAAGACAAGGTAAGAAAGCTTTTGCAAACTTAAAACAGATTAAGCACAAAAAATAAGCAACTAAAATAAGCAGTTTTAAGCTAAACTAACAGTTTTGATGAAAAACTTAACTAAAAGACATACAAGCATACATAAGCATAAAACAACTATAATAAGCTAGATTAAGCAAAAATAAGCAGTAATAAGCACTTGCTACAGTAAATAATCAAAAATCTAAAAGTGAACTTACAATTCCCTTTGCTCAAAACAGGGTAAACAAAGGGATCTACAAGCTTTAGCTTGTCAACGACAAGCTAGTAAAAGTCCATAAGCCCATCCCTTTTTGGCTTATCATCCAAAAATAAGTTGTGGTATTTTGAGGGTGAATTTTTGATTTTTGTAAAATTTTCTTAAGTGTTTAACATTTAAATGAAAACAGATTGCTTATATGTTTGATTAAAAGCTTAAAGTAGCTAATGAAAGACTTTTTAAGCAACTATTAAAACAGAAATTAGAACTTAAACATAAAACTTCAATTTTTCATTAAAAATTTAAAAAGTTACAAGGACAGTTAAAATGACTAAATTAAACTGAAAATTAACTATGTAAAAGCTAGAAAACTAGGTTAAAACTACTTGCCTCATTCGGGCTTTTAAGAACCTAATTTATACTAAGTCTAAGAAGATTATAGGTCTTCACTTCATTGCTTGTCTCTCCTTGTGTTTCTTTTGTGAGACTGAAATAGGGTGTGCTAGTTGTGCGAGAGACTTCAAGCTTTCATCTCAGCCATTAAATTTGCTTGGAGCCCAATCCCATTGATCATAGCCATTGAAAATTTATCCTGTTCCATTGTCGAATGGGGTTTGAGGGGATTGCCAGTGTGGCAATGACCTATGTGAAGTGGGGTATGGTTGAGAGGTGATGGTTTTGTTGTCTAGTTGCAGAGGTAAAGGGATGTTGGGTCTTAAAAGACTTCATGGATTCTTAAAAGTTACTACTGCTCAGGTACATAATAGAAATTATGCTAAGTGGTTAGTACTGGTAGTATAATGCTACCAATGCTAGTTACTACTGTTAGTATAATTTAGTACTGATAGCATAAAGTTACTGTTGTTAGTTGAAGTTAGGACTGCTCAATGTTGAAGACTAAAATATAAGCTAAGTAGTTAGTGCTGTTAGTAGTAAAAGATAAGACTGCTAGTACAGGTTACTATTGTTAGTGTATATTAGTACTGCTAGTACTAATATTACTACTGCTTATGTTTATTAGTGCTGCTGGTGGAAAGATTACGACTGTTTGAAGACTTTCTACTGTCAAGAGGATAAAGACGAGTTAAAGAGATAAAGATTGTTTGGAGAACAATAATACGTGTGAAGATAAGTGTTGAGATATTTATGTACAAGATATACATGTAAAAGGTTTGTAAAAGGTTCTTAACAATAAGGAACAATAGAACTCATAGTTGTAAAAGGTTTGTGAAGATAAGTGTTGAGATATTTATGTACAAGATATACATGTAAAAGGTTTGTAAAAGGTTCTTAACAATAAGATATACATGTAAAAGATATTGTTAAATGAAAACAGATTGCTTATATGTTTGAATAAGAGCTTAAAACAGTTTGTAAAAGGTTCTTAACAATAAGGAACAATAGAACTCATAGTTTAACTTAAAAACTTCAAGCTTTCATTAATATTAAAAACAGTTTACAAGACAAAGATACATTGGATTAACAAAATACTTTGTTTTGTTTACATAAGCCCATGGCTTCAATTGTTCATCTTATAATGTAAAGATCCGGTTATAACAATTGTCCCCAAAATGTAACAAGACCCCAAATCTTTAATGTTGACTCTTCAATTATTGACTTCCAATGTATCATCGCACCTCGTGCCTTATTGACCTGAAAAACATGCTTAAAACGTCAACATAATGTTGGTGAATTCATAGGTTTATGTAAATCATTTGTAGGACCGCAAGATTTCCAAGTGTATGATTAAGCAACAGATGCAAACATCATAAAAAAGTGATTATGTTTTCCTAAGCTCATGACACCGAAGCTCGACGTATATGAATGCAAATAAATTTGCCAACAAGTGTCCGTGAATGATGTGCTAACCCTGCAACATCCCAAATTCGACATGATATGCGTTCATTCCTGGTGATAGCTAGTCACCCGAACGGGGATTGTCAATCCCTAATAGATCTATTCATAACATTCGCGCCCACATAATGCAATTCCCAATTACATCTATGCAATTAACAGTTCATGATGATGGACATAATGGGTTATAGTTACTCAGGCAAACACGTAATCATAGTATAAAATGTACACTTGCGTCCAATTTGTAAAACAAAGCATGTTCTCACCCCAACGATGTAAATCATTTAAATAATTGTAAAACATGGGGCTATGAACTCACCTTAGCAGGTAGTTCTCTGAATGATAATAAATATCCAAGTAAGCAATGAATCACACCGTCAAATACCTAAGTAAATACGGTCAAGTCTTAGTCTACACATTTAGGCTAACGACTCATTGTATAAACTAAATTCCATTTCAAGTTTATATATACTGTTATCACTTGTGTGGTGGTGCACATGATTATTGTATTTATAATTTCGATGGTTCTCGGGAAACGTGAAATCATTGTTAATAAATATACTTATTTATTAAGTCGTTAATTAAACCCGTTTAATGTCCGAATATCTTAATATTCGACCGATTCGTTAAGTGTTTTATTAATTCACTTTTGTTCACAAATATACCCTTAAGTTTCTAGATATTACACTTTAGTCCCTAGGTTTATAAAATATAAACATTTACACTTTAAACCCTTTAGTTTCGATAATTACATAATTAGTCCTTTAAGTTTACAAAAATGTAATTTAGGTCTTTATAGTTACACTTCAGTCCCTGAGTTTCAGAATGTTTCAAAAACAGTCCCTGGAGTTATCACAATTCGAAAATGACAATTTAATCCCTTAAGTTTTGAAATTTATATTTTTAGCTCCTTTATGTGCAAAAATTAAATTTTAGCTCCAATTTAATCCCAACAAGTGGCATTTGGCTTTATTTAGTCCAAATAAGCCAACAAAACTGTTTCGGCTTAAAAATAAGCATTTCGAGCTTATTTTTGGCTTAACGGGCCTTGTTGGGCCCGTTAAGGCCCGTTTAATGTTTGAAAGATCCGTTATGGTTTTAATAAGTTCAAAGGTCCTCAATAAGCTCAGTGGGGCCTGATAAGCTGTAAATAAGCTCAGGGAGCTTATTGTACTTATACGAGCCTATTAAGGCCGCAAGCCAACAACATCGAACCTATCAGTACCTTAAGCGTTTCTTAGCATTTTAGCAAATTTTCTATTCGACTATTCCATTTAATCTGTTTCGGTTGTCACTTATCAAATAAGCCAAAAGCGTTCATCGACATTGGCTTGTTAGCCATTTAAGGCCGAATTTAGGTTTTCAAGCTTTTGGTGGTCCATTTGGGTCCATTAACTATTTCAAGGTCCATTAAGCACATTAGCCTATAAGAGTATCTTAATAAGCTATCTTGAGCTTATTGCTCGTATAGGGCTTGTTAATGGGCTAACGAGCCCATTAAGGGTTTCGTTTGGTTTCGAAAGACAAGTTAAGGTCTAAGTTTATTATTTAAATACCCTCAACTCATATTCAAACTCGTATAGCTTATAAATAAGCCGTGGATTATTTCGCTAGCTTGTTGGGCCTGTTGGGCCTCCAACCGTGGAACGTTAAACCCATTAAGACGCGAAATTAGCTCCTTTGTTCTAACAACTTGGTCTCTAGGTCGTGACATACCATCTTGGTACTAGTTAATGTTTTTAATTCGATGTTTGTTACATGCACTCGTCTAAAAGGTCGTTGTAGGTGTTCCCAAGGCTAATGGTTACGTTTTTAGAAAGTGTTTTATGTATGGGGATTTTAATACTGCCAAGTATACGCGAAAAGATTCAAGTTGGTATCTATCTTGCATTTCAAATGAATTGTTAGGCCCATATCCGATAGTTAGTCATGTTATTTAATTACCCTATGCACAACCCAAGTTTGTATTGGTAAAACATATATAGGTGCGTGAACATCATGATTCGAAACATGCAGTGTTTTACGTACCCGTGGAAAAAAAAAAGTATTTAACTAATTTTAATGCGACAAGAAATTTAATCCAGGATATACGAATACAAAATTGATGTAAAAGACTTAGTAGCGACTTACAAAGTCCTTAAGTTTTTGGTTCGTTGGTTTTGCGTAGTAGAGTTTCACGCGTATACCACCCAACTATAAATATAGCTTCAAAGCTTAAAACCCACTTCTTAAGCTCCTTATTCTTGATCTTTAATTAAAGCCACCTTGCGTTCTTAGGAATTGAATTGTGGGTTCGAATAAGGTCGGTTACATGTATGCCGAATGAAACCAAGGAGTAATAGATAAGTTATACTTGAAGAGAGTTTTAAGGTAATAAGGAAGAGTGTCAAGTAAATTTAGTGGTCCTTATTTATAGACAATGAGGCTAGTTACCTTCCTAGTCTCCCGTAACAAAATCGTACGCCTAATAGATGGTTTCATGGTTTTAGTAAACACACCATGGTTTTTTTAATATACCACTAAGTACAAGCTTTAATGAGCCTCAAGATGTACAAGATTTACTTAGCTAGTGAAATCTTTAGGTTTTGTGGGTTGGGGCTTGGTTAACCGCGGCATAAGAAGGCAAGAAACAAAAGAAATGGTTATTAACCTTTGGTTAATAATCTAGTGAGAGACACAAGGACAATATTTCTTAATTACCTTGAATTGTACAAGATTGCATAAGATTTAGATCATGTTTTGTGTGTTCTCTTAATTTGTCGCGCCTAGGAGTATCAAGGAAAACAAAAGGATTTATCTATCCAATGGTTATTAAAGCTAGTAGGAAAGACCCATTAGGACTAGAATTTATGTAGGATTAGAATGTACATGTACTTTGTTAAGACATTAAGGATTTCTTTGCTAGGATAATCGCTTAGGACGGATTCTTTGAGAGCTACTTAGCCAAATTTGGCTAATGTGTTATTAGGCATAAAATCAATTTTGGTCAAGTTTTGTGTTTAGGCATTTAAATTGAGTATTGGTTTGAGTCTAGGTAAGTCCTAGGTATTTTCGTGATTGCATTCTAAGTGCATTTTTATTAGCGAAACGTAAGCCATTTACGTGACCAATAAAAATAAAATGAGCAAAGAAAATAATTATTGTCCTAATAATTACTAGACACTTACTTAACATAAACCTTAATTTATTTGGTGACTATTTACGTTATGTGATTATTTCTAGTCTTCGCGATTTAGCTTAAAAGAAAGATTAAAAGTAAGACTCGTAATCAGACAAATGATACATAGTGATCAATAATAGTGTTTACAATGACATGAAAATGAGAAATGTTACTAGACTCCACCCATAAAAGAGCTTTTGTCCTTAAAAGCTTAAGACCTAATAAGTAAAGAATTGACGAACCCGTTTTGTGAAGAGAAATGAGGGTATTACTTTTTTGAACGATCTTCACTGTTCCCAGGTAAACTCAGGGACCCCCGCCTAGAGTTTTCAGCGAACCTTAACCAATGGTATCCGGCTTCGCTTCAATCGTTTGATCTCCCGTTCCATAATTTCAACGGGCTCTTCCACAAACTAGAGCGTGTCATCAATGTGAACTCCTTCCGACGGCACGACTGATGGTTCGTCAGCGTAACATTTCTTCATATTAGACAATGGAAGGTATGATGAACTTTGCTCAATTCTTGGGGAAGTCCAGCTTGTAGGCACTTCCCTAACTTTTGCTAACACTCGAAAGTCCGATGATCTCGGATTCACTTGCCACCGCGTACCCGAATCGTATAACCCCTTTCCAAGGTGAGACCTTGAGCATAACTCTATCCCCAACTTTGAATTCCATCGGCTTTCGCTTTCAATCAGTGTAGCTCTTTTGTCGATCCTGAGCAGCTTGCATCCTCTGCTTGATCAGGAAGATCTTTTGTGTTGTTTCTTGGATTAACTCCGAGCCAGTCAGTTGAGCTTCCCCAACCTCGGCCCAGCACATCGGTGATCGACATTTTCAACCATACAATGCCTCATAAGGGGCGGCCTTTATGCTAGCGTGATAACTGTTGTTGTATGAAAACTCGACCAATGGCAAATGATTAACCCAGCCCTTGCCCAAAATTGAGCACGCAAGCACGTAGCATTCCCTTGAGAGTTTTGATGGTTCTCTCGAGCTGAAAAAGGGGAGCGAGCGAGTGGGTGTTGAGTGTGGCTGCCGTCAGTTTCTGGATGATATGCATGCTCATAACATTATCTTGTACCCAAAGCTTTCTTGAAATGAACTCCAGAAATTTGAAGTAAATCTTTCCATCATATCACAGATCTTGAGGCAGGTATTCCCGTATCTCTTGCCACTATCCTATTCAGTTACAACCTCTGCAAACCTTATCCAATAGGTCATTCTCCCTTATTGCAAGAAGTTTAGCAGATTTTTGTAAGTCTGTCCCCACAATCACTCCATATGGTGTCTATACCTTACGACGACTTAGGATTTATATTAAACGTCTCTTTTGAGGTCGTTTTCCGTGACTTGTGTTTTGTACCCTGAGTCGCACCCCAATGTTACCATTCCGCTGCCGTCCGATTTTGGGGGTGTGACACACATGTCAAGCACTTGCTAACATATGTGGCGATGTCAGCTTTCATATTGGGCCACCAATATAGCTTCTTCATGTCTTGGTACATCTTGTCGAAACCAGGATGGATAGAATATTTTGACTTGTGGGATTCGTGCATAATCACGGATCTTAAGTCGCCATAGCAAGGTAACCAAATCCTATCGTTTAAACATAAAACTCCATCAGTGCGTGGTTCCAACTTTTCCTTGGGTATATCCTTTCTGATCATACCACCTACATCTTCATTCACAAGATTTTTTGGTTTCTGGGCTTCGATCTGAGCTTCTAGTATTCGTTTGGGAAGATCCATGCCTATAGTCATAACTAAGGCTTGAACCCACAATGGCTCAATCCGTTCCTTACGGCTCAACGCATCTGCCACTACGTTTGCCTTCCCCGGGTGATAACGAATGTCACAATCGTAATCACTCAACAATTAAAGCCAACGGTGTTGCCTCATGTTAAGCTCCTTTTGATCGAGGATGTGTTGTAAACTTTTATGGTCGGTGAACACGGTGCATTTGGTTCCATATAGGTAATATCTCCATATCTTTAGAGCAAACACCACCGATCCAAGTTCTAAATCGTGAGTGGTGTAGTTCTTCTCATGAATTTTTAGTTGTTGAGAGGCATAGACAATCACCTTCTCTCTCTGCATCAATACCGCATCTAAACCCCTGTGTGACGCATCACAGTAGACCACAAAGTCTTTGCTTCCTCCATGTAAAGCCAGAATTGGCGCACTGCATAACTTTTGCTTTATTAACTGAAAAGCGTTTGCTTCTTTTTCACCCCAGTCAAACTTGATTCCTTTCTGAGTAAGCTTTGTCATTGATTTAGCAATCTTTAAAAATCCCTCGATGAACCTTCGATAGTACCCAACAAGACCTAAAAATTGGCGGATCTCCATCGGTGTCTTAGGAGATGCCCAATCTTTGATAGATTCTATCTTGGCTGGATCCACATTGTAACACCCCCAAATTGGGTCGCAGCAGAATAAGGGTCCGGGGCATGTTACTTCATAGATCAATAACACAAGATATATATA